>ML208259.1:1986551-2181652 GCA_004369065.1 Pluteus cervinus
GACTTACACAAAGTTTAACCCAGCAAGTCCCCGAAGGATACGCTTGAGTTCACGTACAGTCCATCCTCCGGCTTCGGGTGTGCCAGCTATATAGATAAGATAAGTCAGAGAGAGGAGGATGCTTAGAATCTTGGGGACCAACGCCAAGGTACTGCGGAGACTTACTAGCTGGGGCTAGTCCGGGATCTAGGTGAAATGAAGGGGTCAGTGGATCGGTCAATCAGCAGATGTGTCTAATAGATCTACCAGGGCAGGCACAACTCACCGATGACGTCGATGTCCAAACTACGGCGCAGCCAGGGGATTAGAGATGGAGATCGACACAAGAAAGAACAGATATGGTACCTTAGATAAACCGGGTTATTCCCAACTCGTTCTCTAATCCTCCTGATTATCTCGAACGGTCCTAAATCGTCGATATCATCCGTCGTGATAAGTTTAAAACCGACGCTTTCGTCGTGCTCTATATCTACTAGCCCCTGATTTGAGAAAGCAGATTGTTACATACCCCCACAAGTTAATCAATGAGCTATAACCACATACCGCAAGTTTACACCTGATCCCAGCATGGATGCTATTATTCGATAATAACCCCTCTTCACGCGCAAGGTTGAAGAAAGTGCCATGTGTCACTCGAGATTGTTCTGTCAGCTGTCCGGCGTACCCATCCCAGGTATCCTATCCAATATTAACCGCGCGCAACATTGACGACGTCAGAGGTGATTGTGAGGATAAAAATATAGACGAGCACCAATACAAATACGAACCAAATGGGCGTCGAAGTGGATGACGGATATCGGACCGTAGACCTTATATAGCGAGCGCAAGATGGGTAGAACCTGGATTGAAGGTGAAGGTGTTTTTAGAGTGGGTTATATTGGCTCGACTATTCGTCGAGGATAGATAGAACTCACGATGGTATGGTCCCCTCCAAGGCTGAAGTGGGGTCGATAGAAATAAACCGAGAAATTACCATCAGCACACGAACCACAGGAGATGAACAACATAACGGTGCTATACCTTACAATACGTGGACGCTCAATCTTATCGCGTGCAAACTGGCGAGTATACAGATGCGTTTTCTGGTTCTTGACTTCTCGATTCAATAGTGTCGAGTAGGCCACTTCAATCTGGTCAACTGCTAGTGCATTGTCAAATGGGCTGACAGGAATCTAACGTTTTTTGCATGAGACAATCAGCAGCTGCAGGCGTGAATTCATGAAAACCTTTGGAAGGGACGCACGTCACCACAGTCGAGTACGCGTGAACCAGATTGATAAGGGTTGTTACCCCAAGACAGAGAATATCCTCTGGCTTCTCGCTGTCGGCGACTTCCTGAACGAATGGCATAGGGTCCGAACCGAGCTCTACGATGATTTCCAAGTCAATGGTAAAACACATGGATTGACGAGTCATCGTGGAGGCATAAAGACGCGTTACGTACCCACTTCTATGGGTAACACCTGTGTCAAAAGGTACTCCCAAAATTGCGATGTCATATGTTTCACTCTCCTCGTCCAAACACCGTTTGTACGGGAGATGAGAGAATGAAAGTGGTCCACTGAATGTCATATCGATCTGCTCGCCATACTTTTGTTTCCAAGTGATCGATGGCCCTTGGGGTGGTTCATTTGTGATAGGATGTTGCGCTTGTGCATGTGCACTGCATCCCAAGGCAAGTAAGCACTGGAGCGTCCATAGCGTTGACCCCAGCATCTCGAGAGGATATCGGATTATGGAGGAATCGACAAGGATTGAAAACTGTCTGCCTCTGAAATAGATAACGCCGACTCGCACGGTGAGGATTCTCATGAAGCTAAAGGAGTGGGAAGGGAATCAGACCGAGTTCGGGTTCACACACTATGACAGCCCCTAATTGATTGTACTGTACAACAGATTGTGAGTTACTGCAAGAAGCGAAAACTATCTCGTAGGCCTCACGCAAGACTTTTCGCATTGGTTGTTCGCAAACCAGACACCTCCCATCGCCTCCTATTCCTGGCTTCATACGTCAACAACTTATCGCTGTTCTCTTTATCCACGATGCCGAGAACGCGTATAGCTCGACCAGGCTCGGGAGAATCGTCGGCTTCGTTCTCTATCCCCTTGTCCTCTTCTAGAATCTCGTCTTCGGCCAAGTCGAATTCTGCTCCAAAGACTTCCTCTGGTTTCGCACGACGGGGTGGCGAACGACCGGTTAAGAAGGAAATCGGAGTTGTGACTGCAGAAGAAAGCACTTGAGAGGCATTGTCGAGAAGGGATTTAGGTTTCCGGGTGGGAATGTACACAAGAACGTAGGTCTTGTATTTCCAGGTATGCGATTGTGGTGCATCAGGCAGGGGGTACGATGGGTCGGATGAGAATGTCACAGTGATTTCTCCCGTATCTTCAGAGTAGGCAAAGTTGGGCAAAGGGTGGGCATATTCATTGGGATAAGGATATGAAACCGGGCGCCTGTGCCTTAGAACAATCCTATCACCTAGGATCCGATGTGAATGGTTGAATCAATAGAGTAGATGCACGCATATCGACCTTCGACATCTAGTGCGTGACCAGATGATCTAGAGCACAAAGCGCCTGAAGTATCGATGAAGAAGACCTACGCAAGTGGATTTGGTTAGGTGGAGGCGATTACGAATGAGCGATAGCGAACCTGGTTGTTTGCATCGGGGTTTCTCATTGCTATCAGAAGAAAATCAGATTATGCGAGCCACGAGGAGGTGCGCATACATTCGACGAGGGATCGTTCCTTCTCTGGCCAGAGTGTGAGTTCACTGCCATCCTCAATGCTATCGCCAGCGACGTCAAGCACACGATTGCTCGCCAGAGACCGGATGGTAAAGTAACCTGGGGGAAAGCCAAATGTTTCGCCCGATACGACACCTTGGACCATGGCTGTGGCAAGGAGAGTGAGCACCCAGGCACGGCCTGCTGAGGCCGCGTCTCACACGAGTCCCAGGCGCGCGCTCTGACGCGTCCAACTACACCCGAGTCAAGCTTTTGACATGGAATCCTCTGGAATTATGCTTGGATTTGCACCGCAGCGCTGCCGCCGACCCTGTGCAACTGGTTGATCAGCACGTCGTCTATAATCGGAAAAGATAAAAGGATACAGCGCGGCGGTAAGTCGTATTCGACGAACAATGTCTTTCCTCGATGGCTTATTTCGACATCCCAACCAGGCCCAGGGATCCGCCGATCCTATCACCTCCACAAAAAATACAATCACTTTCTCTCAGCGTGAACCACCCCTCATTGTTGCTGGAGAACTGGACCATGCACTAGAAGAATGCAAAGCCAAAGTGGAGAAGATAGCACGAGAATGCCGTGCCAAGAACCGCAAGTTTAGGTGAGTAATATAAATCTTTCTTCACGTCATTCACGCTGACGACAGTATATTGTAGAGACATAGAATTTGACCTGGAAAGAGACAGCGAACGTTGTCTCCACGGGCTCAAGTCAGATGGTCCACGTTACACGCCCTCAGATGTTCGACGCGTCAGCCAGATATTCGATAATCCGCAATTCTTCATTGACGGCGCAAATTCGAATGATATGGTTCAAGGCGCAATTGGTGATTGTTGGTTGGTCGCCGCGTTATCTACAATGACCACCTCTCCGGGCTTGGTGGAGAAGTTTTGTGTTGCAGTACGTCCATGTGATCACTTCGTACTTACTCACTCACAGCGACGGTTCAGAGAGACGAAGGAGTTGGTGTCTATGGCTTCATCTTCTTTAGAAACAAGCACTGGGTCAACGTGATTATAGATGAGTACGTTGAGCGCCTCTATTCTTGTCATGTGTCTCAACCCCTTCGCTAGTCTACTTTTCATCTCTATTCCCAAATATGAGGAGTTGTCCCAAGCAGAGAAGGAACTTTATCACGAGGACAAGGATTTCTTCAACAAAGCCGCCCGCAAGGGTACCAAGACATTATACTTCGCCCGTTCTGGGACACCAGGCGAAACTTGGGTACCCCTCATCGAGAAAGCATACGCCAAGCTTCATGGTGACTACCGCTCATTGAGCGGCGGACGTGCCGCCGAGGCTGTTGAGGACCTCACAGGGTGCGTGTCAGTGTTTTATTCCCCAATTAAAATGTACCAATTTCTTTTTTCACGTAGAGGTGTATCGAGTTTCATTTCAACCAAGGTCAGCATGTTCAACAAGCACCGCTCCTTGCTAATCGCCTAGTCATAGGATATATTCAATCCTGACAAATTCTGGAACGAAGAACTCCTTAAAGTACACGAGGATAGGTTATTCGGTTGTTCTTTCCGCAGTCTTGATACAACTCGTTCTGGCTCCTGGATTCCCCCAGATGTGAATGGCCTCATTGGATCACATGCATATTCGATTCTTCGAGCAGTCGAAACGCGGGGGAAGCGGTTCCTTGTCATCAGGAATCCCTGGGGAAAGTCTGAGTGGACCGGACGATGGTCTGACGGGGCAAAAGAATGGACTAGGGAGTGGATTGTAATCCTTGATGACCTAGAACATCAGTTTGGAGAAGATGGTCAGTTCGTTATGGAATGTAGGTGCCGCTCGTCATGCATCCATAGTGGTCCTATCTAACCAATAAACAGATTCCGATTTTCTAAACACTTGGGAAGAAATTGACAGAACCATGTTGTTTAACTACAACTGGATCATGTCCTCTCAATGGTTGCACGTACCTGTTCGGCCGATGCCTTCAGCTTGGGGATATGGCGACGTTTGTTGTAAGAACCCACGTCTTTTTCGAGATTCAAACCTGAATCGGATGTTTAGTCACGATCAACCTTTCCAAACCATCTTTCACGGTTATCGTTCTTTCCCAACTCGATGACCGCTACTACAATGACTTGGTCGGCAGCATTTACTGGACCATGGATTTCGTCTTATTCAAGAGGGGAGAGAAGGAAACTATCGCTGAAAGCTCACATACAACCTATTGGACTCGCAGTGTCAACGCAGAGCAGTACCTGGAGGCGGGGGAATATATCCTCCACGTATGTTTTCTCTCTCTCACATCACAATGATGCGCTCTGGACTTAATGGTGGTATTAGGTGCGCATAGATAGATATGTCACGCCTCCGCCTGTACCGCCCGCACCTATTGACTTGATAGGCTCACCTGTACCACCTGTAGGTTTTCATCTCATCCAAGCTGTATGTGACTGTCGAGAGTTGACTTCTTTGTTAGCTTCCGGTGGTCGACGACCCTAAGCTATGGAACCAACGAAAGCATGCCCGCGTGCTGACGGAGCGAGCTTTGAGCCAATCTATTGCTTCTAGTACGTTCCTGCCTATGAAATGACAAACTTCATACTGAACCCCCCTCCTAGATTTCAACAAAAGGTGTGTCTTTCTCCTTCCACCTGATGGTTTGTCTCATCCGGCCCTTTTTCCTTTCTAGGGAACAGGCCGACTATATTCCCGTCCCGGTCTCCAGACTAGCTGGAAAAGATCTCCAAGAATTCGACCGAGAGCTAGACGAAGAAGAAAAGCAAGAATGGAAGAATAGATCAGCTAAAGACAGAGCAAGGTTCAAGAAAGAGGACAAGAAGAGGAAGGAGAGGGCTAAGAAATGGAGACAAAAAGAAAAAGAGAGAACAAAGAAGTTGAAAGAGAAGGAAGCGAAAAAGAAGGAGGAGAAAGAGAAAAAGAGGAAGGAGAAGAGGGCGCAGACGGAGGCCGAGGAGAAGAAAGTGGAGACCAAGGATGAGAGTGTGGAGACTATCCAGGAAACAGAAACGAAGGCGGAAGACGTCACGACAATGACACTAGTCGCATTCCAGGCCGAGGGATCGACGCACAGCGAGCTCACAGCTCTATTCGACGAGAACACGCCTGACCTAGCCAAGGTCAAATTGTCTGCATCTCAGCCAGGATTCAAGAAAAGAGAAGACAAAGCTAAAGGGGACGACAGCGACTCAAATTCCGACACGCGTTCCTCAGTATCCCATAGCTTCTCTGATTCTGACAGCAAGAGTTCATCCAGCCGCTCCTTCAGTGATTCCGAGTCGGACTCGGATGATGACGACGACAAGGGTACTGTCCCTTCAAATCTTATTGCAGATAATAATTCCATTTTCCTTGGGTTGCGTGTGTACACCGATAAGAGTGCTATCGCGACCCTCGGGGGACAGTTGCGCAAGCCTCGCAGGAGTACTGCACCCGCACCACCACCCATGCAGTCGATAGCTATCCGGCCGATCCCATTATCACCCCCACCTCTACGTTGATACCATAGCAAAGTCACTTAAAGGGGATCCGACCCTTCCCGTACTCGACTACAAATGTATGTGGAATCTGTATATGTGGTAGTACATGCTAATATGTTTTACAATTACCGAACCTCCTGGGCCACTACTGTAATCTTACAAACTTCGCGATCATGGGAGGAAGGTAGAACTAAATCCGCTCCCAATTATAATACAAGCAAGAGCAAAAAGCAGGCTGCATAACAGCCAGGTCGTAACGTACCTTCTACCATGCATTCACTCGTCCTCGTCCTCCTCATCTGTCAGGTAAACACTAAGCAGATTTCTCGAAGTTGTCTGATTTTGGTTGCGCTTCGGTTCCTCTGATTTCTCCTGCTGGGCTTTCGAGACCCAGTCTTCAAGTTTCTTCATTTTTGATAACCCTTTCCATTCGTGGCGAGCAACAAGACTACCGCCTCGTCCACTTTCCCAACCTGCGCTCATCAACACAGGTTCCTAAATTGTTGTGAGCATGGATTTTAGGTATCTTAAAGAACGAATAATTACTTGTGAATGCCAGCTGACATCACGTACGCAAACCTCGTATTGATTGGCCCCTCCACGTTCTGGTTCAGGCCCTGAGGGGTCGATAGCCATAGAAGTCGCCTTTGCACGGTCAAGGATTTGGACGACTTGCCCATCTAGGGACCAGATCTAAGTCGGGTGGTCAGGAAGTGCATTCAATCCTTGGACAAAGAACTCACATGGATTCTGCCATCAGCAGACCCAGAGTATATATACTGACTGCCAGTCGTCTCAGCTGGGCTAAAATGACATCTAATCAGGGTGCGTAAGACAGCGTGACCGCGATAGGTCATAACGCTGCAGTCCATAGGATGTGCCATATATCGAGGTTGTGGATAGTGCGGATATCTGTAATCGAAGTTTCGTGCACCATAGTTCTGTCTCCTAACACCCTGGTAATCGGCATTCGACCGCATCATACGAAGATCCCAAAGTCGCAAAGCCTGGTCTTTCCCATTCGAGATGACATAGCGGCCATCACCTTTGGCAGAAACATAGGTTATACCTTCTGTATGGCCAATGAGGACGCCAGAAGGTTGGGGGGTTGCACCTAGTGAGCGACGGTCCCTATGGCCATATGAGTTGGATTGGTCAGGTCAGACGATTCCCTTGACCCACCAGACTTTCAAGAAGGTATCGTCTGAAGCGCTGACAAGGACATTGCCCGATGCTGTGTCTGCCCAGCAGCAGCTGTTTACGTCGTCGGCATGTGCAGATATACGGACAGTCCGTCTATTGGCAAGTAAATCGTAAACTGGGAAGAGTCAGTGTAAAGCAGACCAGAGGATTAGGTAGACCAACCAAAGATGCTGCCGCTGCCGCCCGCCACGACTTCGTTGCCATCTGCAGAGAAACGACAGCTCCAGATACCAAAGCTATCATAATGTCCTCCCCAAGTGTTGCGACCAGCCCTGGGAGGATCTGCGAACGATATGGGTGTCTGCACTGGGTTGCTGTCCAGAGTGCTAGCCATGTAAACTGTCGGTGTCTTCAGGAGAAAGCTCGAAGTTAGCTACCTGCATGCAGGAGAACATAGTTGAAAAAGTGGCTTACGATAGAGGCGTAAATCATCCTATAAACGGCTCAGCGCATTGGACACAAAGCAGCGGTTCATGACTTACCTTTGGTTATCAGAAGATAGATTAGCATCTGTGATGGTCCACCGCCCTGGTGTCCCGGTGATTGTCTTGATCACCTTCATGGTTGTGCGAAGTCCGGTATCAGTACGATACGTTGCAGCTTGTCGGGGAGCAGTCGTGTCAAATACATGGAGTTTGAAGTCTAAAGCGGGTGAGGAAGGTGTCAAGCAAGCTTGAAATTCTCCAGACCTTGGGAACAGGTGTAATAAAATGAAGAATCTACGAGACTGTTAATATGCGAGGATTGAGGGGAGGGGAATTTCGCGCCTCCAGAATATTGTCCTGTGTAGATATTGGCCTCGTGTGCAGAAACCGCCGTACCATGAGTATTCGGCACAAGGTTCTTGCAAACCAGAGTTTAACTGGACGCGGTATGTAAGAGACGAAATGGATAACACACAGTTGTACAATCTTCCCGAAAATTCCGGGCATGAGGTTGGCTCGTCCGATTGTGAATGTACCGGGCGACATTTGTACGGCCTCGTCTGGCTCGAATTTTAGGTGCAACTCTGCCGAAATCTCCACCTTTGAGTAGAGAGACGCCAGGTTCCTGTGGTTCAGTCACCTCCTTGAAGTAGCGACGGGTGCTATCAAAGGTTGAACGGAAACTATAGTCCTCATCATCGTCCTCCGACATGTGTTCATCCTCTTCATCGCCATCATCTTGAAAGGATAATGACGGTACCTGCTCGGTTTCTGCAGGTGTAGAAAGTAGACGTGTTAACTCCCGAAGTGTGAGCCCACCGCGGGCGTCAGGGCCTCCTGCTCGTTGCATAAGAAATAGGGCTGAGATGACGGTGTAAGCGGACGCTGACTGTATTTTCTAGACTGGAATAACTCACAACTTAATATGCTACGAACGCTTCCACTGCTGTCATTGAGCTCTCCCGTCACGTCTTCAGCGTCGTGAGCACCAGAGGGGCCACCGAGGGCATCGCCGTAAGCGGCACCGTCAGTGTTATCTGTCTCCCAAGGACGAGACATGATTTAGTAGCGTCGACAATGGTGGTGGAGAGTGAGAAGGAGATAAGTGGAACGGCGGGAGCGGCATGGTGAGATGATGAGTGATCGAGCTGTTCTAAATGGGGAAGCAATCGGCACAAGGACAAACAAACGATCAGGAGTCTCCGCGAGTTTGTGGTCGCGTCTCTTATTTCCTGGTCATCCTAACACCAGCGTTGTGGGCCATGCAGGCCCCTCCTTCAACCCCGCGAATACGGATAACTGCAGATGAAATCAACTGCTTGCTGTACTCCTATCTCAAGGAGTCAGGTCAGTGGCACACATCTTCGAGGGATCTATCGACTTGACTCATCATTGCTGTAGGATTTGACCACTCTGCGTTCGCGGTTTGTAAAGAAGCCAAACTCGAGAACTCCCCATACTTTCAGAAACATATTCCAAGAGGAGAACTCATTGAGCTTTTGTCAAAAGCATTACTATATGTCGAAGTTGAAGTTCATTGGAAGACGGATTCCGATTCTATGACCACTACATGCAAGAGTGGCTTCTCTTTACTCGATTCTCACGTATGCTCCTCTGAGCCTGCACCAATTATCCCAATTCCTGCCATCTCCATCACATCTCTCGAAGGTAAATCGTTGGCAGAATCCACCAAGCGGAAGGCATCTCCAGTGGCATCGGATGGTCCACAAGAGAAACGGTCGAGAACGGACGATATGGAACTAGATGGACCTTCTGAATGTATGTATCTCTGCATCGTCCATTCTTCTCTCGAATGACCGCGGGAATAGCCAAGGCAAAGCTTGAAGCCAACTCAAGACCTATGTCCCCCGAGCCTGGAAAGAAGGCGTTGGCGGCCAAAGCACCCAAACCTCGAACACAGGGTCCTGTCGATGACTCGACGGATCCAAACGCCATTCTCCTCCTACCTGGTCATCTCTCTGAAGTAAGTTTAAAGTCTTAAGCATGTGGGCTCGCCTAAATGCGCTTTGGGGTAGGTATTCGTCTGCGCGTTTAATCCCAAAATCCCTTCTCTATTAGCAACTGGGTAAGTGGCTGCAGTTGTAAGTTACAATTTCCCTCTAAAATGATATTATCCAGTTCCAAAGATGCTGTCGTGAAAATATGGAGCCTCCCTGATCCGAATTCACCATCTGGGTTCGCGCCGCCTCCAGAGCCTCCCGTAGTTCTGGATTTTGGTACTAAAGATGGTCCTGGTGATTTAACGTCTCTGCACTGGAACTATGATGGCAGTCTCCTCGCAATCGGCTCTTATGACCGCGTTCTTCGAATATGTACAGCAAAAGGCCAGATCCTTTTCCAACATTCACAACACCAGGTGAGCATACAGTCCTTTAGTTGCACATCCCCATATCAATGTCTTAGGGTCCAATATTTGCTTCTCGATTCTCTCCTTCCGGACGGTGGGTGGCATCCTCGAGCTTGGACGGGACTGCCTGTCTTTGGGATGTTCAGAAGCGGCTACTAGTCAGGCAGCACAAGCTGCATGCTGGTAGGTGATCGCGTCTCGTGGCACATATGCACAACTTAACAGACTAGGAATAGAGTGTTGTCTAGATGTTGACTGGATTACCGACGAGATATTTGGCAGTTGCAGCGCCAATGGACAAATTCACATCCTGTCCGTGAATGAAACAGATCCGTTGAAGGTCCTATCGTCAGTGAAATTTCTTTTCGTACCCAGCACCTATTTGATGAGCTGTTAAGGGGTCACAAAACGGAAATAAACCGTATGAAGGTTAATCCTTCTGGTACGCGCCTTGCTTCGTGTTCAGATGACGCAACTGCACGCATTTGGAATGTTGAGAAATTGGGCGGGGAGAAGGACGGAATTCCAGGGCTAAGTTCATCATCAGACCATGTCGTAGTCTTGTCTGGTCATCGTCATTCGGTCACGACAGTGGCTTGGTGCCCCTATCAGCCCGCAGGAACCAGCGAGATGATTGCAACGTGAGCCTTTCCTTCTCAACGGTACACCCAGTTCACAACTTTCTTCGTAGTTCGTCGTTCGATGGAACCGCGAGATTTTGGGACTCCGCGACTGGAGAATGCTTACACGTCTTTTCTGATCACCGACGATCTATATATGCCCTAATTTTCAGCCCGGACGGACAGTGGCTCGCAACAGGAAGTGGCGATGGGTTTTTGCACATTTACAATGTAATTGTAAGAAGCGACTTTCCTTAACGCCTTCAACTCTCTCCTGACTATTCACCTTAGACGAAGCAGAAGCGGTGGTCGTGGTTTGCAGGGTCTGACAAGCCAGGAGTGTTTGAAATCGATTGGCAGCAACAAGAGGACGGATTGAACAGAGTTGCTCTCGCCCTGGAGTGCAGACAGTTGGCTGTGATTGATGCCCAAAAGATTCCAGCATTGCGTACTCTAAACTAGCATTTAGTTTGTTATTGAGTCAATATCCTCATTCGTCTGTTACTGTACTGTATCTTGTCACCACCACGCATTCGTAATTTATTCTACAGTTTTCGATGTTTTTCGATATTTTTTCACCGGTGACGTAGGCGACCGGCATCGCGGGATCTCGTATATAACGCGTCGTTCCGCCCTTCCGGTCATCTCAGTCTCATACTTTGTGCTCGCCATGTCGATCTCCGCCTTTCGTTCTTTAGTTCGTCCTCAACTTCTTCGCTCGACACTTGTCTCGTCGAGTCGATGTCTCTGCAGCCGTCAATTCGGCGGCTTGTCTCGTCAAAACTTGGTTTCCACAAAATTATCAATACGTCCGACAACATGGACTGGCAAGGGAAGTCTTTTCCCGAGCCTTAGAACCTATATGACTGGCAAGCCCCTTATACAAGAACAAAGAATCTCGTGGCAAAGACTTGCTCTGACCGCTGTATGGTTCCTCTGCCATATTTCTTTCGATATTTCTCATCCATTGCCAGGCCGGTGTTGCGGGTACTGTTTTCGTGGTTGACGCTTTCCTCAACCGAGATACAAGAGATGCTATGTCCACCGCAGAAAGAGAATACCTAAACGACAGTTTCAAGTACACCGGTGGTGGTCTTTTGTTAACTGCAGTTGCGGCGCGTTCTCTGTTCCGCTCTGGTGCTGCCTTTAGGATCATGGCAGCCAACCCTTGTGCGTCCGCAGTTTGATTCAGCCTAACTCGCGCTAAAGCTCTGTTACAGGGCTTGTTCTTGGTGTTAGCCTTGTTGGGAGTATAGGTTCTATGATGGGTGTATTCTACACGCCAACAGACCGACCGATTCAGAAGCATGCGTTTTGGCTGGTATGTCTTGAAGCTGCGTTAGCACTCATTGAGATCCAACCCTCACATGCACTAGGCCTTCAACGCTTGTCAAGCAGCAACTCTGAGCCCTTTATTCTTCTTGAATCCCGCTCTTCTTTCTCGTGCAGCTCTCTACACGTGCGGTGTTGTCGGTTCCCTTGCGTATGTCGGTTCAACAGCAACGTATGTTCAATCTTTTCTGTATTTCAATCACGCATATCTCATGACTTGTTAGAAATGACAAGTTCCTCAACATGGGCGGCCCTCTTCTCGCGGGTGTGACTGTTGTAGCCCTCAGTTCTCTGGCTCCTATGGTGTTGCCGATGGGCCTTCGCAGCCTTGCACTCACTGAGGCTATTTCACTGTATGGAGGGTTGGCCGTTTTCTCCGGTTTCGTTCTCTACGAGTGAGTTTCCCGCTTTGCTTTTAAACGGTACTCTGAATATACCTTCTCTAGCACACAAAAGATTCTGCAGCACGCACGTTTGGCGGAAAAGGGGCTCTACAAAGCTGATCCACTGGCCGAGTCTATCTCCCTCGAGTTGGACATGATCAATATCTTGTTCGTAACTTCTTTCATCTCTAATAAATCTACTGAGGCATTCTCTTAGCATTCGCCTCGTGCAGATTCTCTCAGGACAGCAACGCAGGAAATGATCTAGACATTTGACCTCGATTGTATCCATATTGACAGGATCTGTACAACATTAATCTAAGTGTCTTCTATAATGATGGAACCCCACCCCGCCAAAGGAACGAAAAACGTGATTTCAGGTGCTACCTCCCTTTCCAAGGCTCTCCATTATCTTGACAAAGCCTGAAGGGTCCACTATCTCTGTACTACCATATGTAACTCTCTTTCCGGATTTGCTAGCCCATTCTTCCAAGTTACCATACTCAACATACCCAGCCCCGCCAACGACGAAGACAATTCCCTCTCCAAAGGCCATTCGTCTCCCTCGAGCACCGGCCCCACTGCCGCTAGCACCTGTCATACCGACGTTTGTATGCTTCGGAGCACGTGGGTCGAGGAAGATATATTCATCCGTCTCCTGTAGAGATTGGTTCGAAGCTGCAGAAGAATCCATGAGTGCTTCTGTAAGCCTCGTTACGGGAAGCAGCTTGTTTGTTGGCAAGAAGTTCTTGACTCCTGAGATTAAATTCTCAAAGCCTCCTTCTTTCAATCGGTCTGTCAACTATATGCACACTGGTTGTTAGATTCGAGGAACGTGATTAAGAAGAAAACCAAACGAACCCGATTTCCCAATGCACTGAACCCTTTGAATAATTCCCCTCCTTGGCTCCCCCCTAAAACTGGGGTAGCACTCCCACCAGAACCCATACTAGTCGAAGTCATCATTCTTGAGATCTCTCTTGTTTTCCGAACATATTCAAATGCGGCAACATCTGCTCCAGCTGATTTGAGTTCTTTTTCCAATTCGGCGACGTCGTCTTTTGAGACAGCGTTATCAGCAGCAGAAAGGTAGAATGCCATAACGAGACGGAGTCTGTCTTGGGTTGTGAAGTTGCCATCAGCCCTTGTGCTTCGAAGGGTTTCGAGGATTGAAGCTGTTGTCTGTGGGTTGATGGAGGATTTAATTGGATTTAAACGAGAGAAAGACGGGATGGGTGTGACTTACCTGCTTGTTGATGGACTCTTCTATGCTGAAGAGTTCATCGAGCCCTCGTATCTTGATGTGTTCAAGTAGGGCAGTAGCAATGTTCATATGCGTATCCAATGTTGCTTTGCGAGCAGTGAGTTCGGGTAGTTGTGTGATAGCAGTTTTCAAGTGCGCGGCGTTGGCTGAAAGGTCTCTAAAGGCACACCAGGTCAACTTGGCTAGAACGGATGAACAGATGAACTCACAGCTGGGTGATGTCATTCACATCACTAACACCCGTGCTCCTCGTAATTTCAGCAGCGTCCTGTTTATACTTACTCAACTCCGTATCAATATCCTCTGCGACTTGAGGGAAAGGGCTGGCTGCGTTTCGGGCCCAGAAGAAATCTTTCGAATCCAAGTCATATGAACGCTTTGGTTGATCCTTCATTTGGTTGATGACCACACGATTCAGTTTGAGTTCAAGGCAGTCCGATACAAGTGCCTGGTATGTCCACCCATGCGCAATGGGGGATACCAAGTCGACATTGCGGTCGAGAATGAGGAGCACTGAGGGGGATCAAGATTAGGATGCTTTCTTTGTGTATGGACTTACAGGGTCGTTGGAGATTGGACAATCCTGTTGAGTCTGGTGCAAATAATGCAGAAGACGAACCACCAGGCGAGCGCGACGCAGTCAGGATTGCATCCCGTATTTTGATATCCAATTTCTTTGCGACCATCTCTGCAGCATTCCCCCGGGGTGCACGAATGAACGGAACGTGACCTGTGCGGAAGGTTAATTATGAATGCACCACGATCGGGTTGGACGACCGAACACGTACCCATAGTCGCTACGACGCTGAAAAGCCCACTAGCAATGCGCTCAATTTCCGCCTCTATCTGTTGGTCTGTGGAAGCGGTTGAATTGAGGAGATAGTAACTGGATAGAGGTTGCGTTGGGGCGTCTTCTTCTGTTGTAGAAGCTTGCGGAAGGGGAAGCAGGGAGAATAGAGATGGTGAAGGGGCGATGAAGGACAAGTATTGATCCAATACCTGTCATAATCGTTCGGTCACGACATCATGCTAAAACTAACGGAAAGCAAGAACCTGCGATACTAGCTCCCCTGTAGCATCCTGGGCAACAGATGCTGCGAGTTCTTCTAGTAGGGCGCGGGGGAGGGGCTCAACAAAGTTTAGATGGAAGGATTCGTATAAGGACTTTTGAAGATCCTCTGCTATGCGCCGTATGTTTGCAAGGGTAGGCGATACGAAGTAAACCGCAGATACTTCGGGAAGAGCTGGTCGCGGGGCATGAAGTTGACTACGATAAGGCCACTATGAGCGTATAGTTTCTCCTCTAGCAAGATGAAATGACCTTACACGTGAAGAGTTACACCAACGTCGCGTAAATCCTGAACACGTAGGACAGTTGCGAGGACATCCTTGGTCTGTTGATCCAGAATAAGGATTTTCCAGACGGGTGGCGCGGATGGTGTGGGTGTCTTGAATCCTGGACCTGACTTGGCTGTCGTAGAATTTGACGCGGTTGTTGCTTCTGGTGGGCTATTGAGGTTGAGTAAAGACAGCAAGGCCGTTGTCTGCGCTTGCTGCAGTGTGACTGAGGCAGGCGACTATGAGAAGTAGCATAAATATCTTATTTGCAAGACAATCCGGCCGCTTACCTGTCTCGAGCTCGCCATTGCACGTCAAGAGCAAGCCTGCAATCCCGCGATGCTGGGCTCCACGTACCTATTCGTACCTTGGTCCATGGACGTCGTCACGTGACACTCATACTGACGCCCTCTCGTCATCGCGTCAAGCGACGAGTGCACCAGGGAAGGAACATCAATTCGCGCCAAGGGTCACGCTGCCGATTCATCCTCATGATGCACCAGTAAACATCAGAGCTTCACGACGTCAACCCTCCATCAATTTCCCGAGCGACCACACGACGCGCATATATATACGAACAACCTTGAAATCCCCCTGTTTTGAAGACCTTCCATCTCAGCCTCGAGTCCCACTTACCACCTGAACCTAAGTATGTTGGGCATGTTTTGCGTGTCCAGGATAACTCACAACTTTAGTCCGCAGACATGGGCTGTATACCAAGCAAGAAAGCCGTTCTTGAAACGGAAAACTTAACACCAGTATTATTGCATGACAAGCCCAAGAAACGTGGCTTTGCCTTCAAGCCCCGGACTCGCGCTCTCAAGTCCATGCCAGAACCTCCTCCCGAGGCACCTTGGGTCCAAGGTCACGGGAAAATCGCGATAGAGAAGGATGCGGACGGATTGGTGAAGATCAAAACGCTGTCATGACATTGAAGCGACTCGAGGTATGTCAAGCCAAGCCAGTTGTCCACACTTGCTCACCAAAGGTGCCAGCATTTTTCCCTGTCCACCCCCCACGTTCCTTGTATATATACCACCACATTCTCTTTTTTGCATTTGTCTTGTATCTTAGCTCTAACTTATCGGCATTCATGCGCTGCGCTGGTCGGAAATGGCAGTCATTGAGCATTTGAGCAATCGGGGTAACCTGGAGACGGCGACACATGGGTAATACAAATACATCCCGGATGGTTAAGAGCACTGAGTCGTCGGTTGCTGGTCTTCCTATCTTGCTATCTCGAGACTTTTTGGTCCATCATCTCCCGTCTGCTGTGCTGGCAAGTGGCCTCGTTTTCGCTGCGTTGTTGGTGTATTCGGCAAGCCCCGTTGCTTTGCAGGTTCGTTCCTCACTACTATTTTTGGTCAAAGGTCCCACCCCGATTGTTCAACCTTGCAACCGACAGAATCCCAATCCTCATTGTACTCCTGCACTCACAGTGTACTCAACCCCCCCCGATACCCAACCCATACGGGGGTGCTTACGAGCTGAACGACCTTCACGACCACGAAACATAATTAACCTCCAACCACTCACCTCGTTTTCAAACCCTCCCGGACTTGTGCGGTGGAGACCGACACATAGAACTCAGTTATGACCTTTACATCTTCTCCTGATCCTCCAGGTCCTAGTTTTTCACCCTCAAATTCTGATCCTGCACCTTCGAGCTTTACGCCAGGTGTACCAGCACCTTCCGATGCCAGTACCTCGAGTAATTCTGCTGGGAGCTCGACCTTTCCCAATGGGAACAGCGCGTCGACATCTATGCCATCGAGCACTCTATCATTAGCAACGTCCTCTCTATCTTCCTCCGCGTCTATTTTCGTGTTTCCGACGTCAGCAGTTGGCCAAAATATATCCGGAGCTATTTTACGACCCGTGTGCGTGGGGCAGGGTCTGGACGCCGGAGCGGAGGGATTGCTCGCGACTTTGGTGGTTCCTAGTGTTATCGGACTGGTCCTTTGGGTGTGTGCATCGTTTCCGTGCTGTTTCCGTGTCTATAACCGCGTCCCCAGATCTTCTTTGCGGTCGTGAGACCACGGTTTCGCCAAGTCTATGGCCTTCGTGAGTGGTTCGTGCAACAAGAGTGCGTATTTCATGAGATACCAGCCGCATCCGAGTCGTTGACTTTGTTTTATAGCTTGCGTCCGCGGGCCCTTGGTTCTGGTTTCCTTGCATTTCTTTTTCCTCACGTCCCCTTGGTTCCCTCCCTGTCTTCCGACTTCTCAAGCGCTGGTCGTTCGGCAGCTACAGATGCAGAGCTCTTCCCATCTGACGAGCAGCTCAACCAACGTGCTCTGTACATATGCCTTGTCATCGTTTTTGGTTGGACGCTCCTAGGCCTAGCAGGAGCATTGCCCCTGTACCTCATTGCAACCCCGTGTCTGGCTACAATTGGTATTTCCACCGAAGGTTTCTATACGACTCTGCACGATCTCAGTCTCTTGCGGCTCCTTCGAATTATAGACGACAGCAGTAACAGCCATGACACAACGCTGTTGCACACTCGAGGCGAACCTGGATTTGGCACAGACGAGCACAACGGCCGTGTGAGGGTCATTGTCCTCACTGCAATGACCCTACTTCTTGCCGTTCTACCGGCCCTGGTGAAAATAATCCGCGAGCTTAACCGGGCGATCGCATTCCGCAAGACCTGGGTTGACGTCAAGTGTGAAGGCCGAGAGCTTGGTTGGCTAAGCGCAAGACGAGCTCCAGGATTTTCCGGGTGGGGCGAAAAGAGGTTGAAGGATTTTATTGCGAAAAATGGCCTTAGCTCTGGTTTCGAATCATCTGAGGGCAGACGCGATGGTAGAAACCGACATCGCGACCGTCGAGGCAGGCGGCCAGAAGAACAGCCCCTCAGTTCTGGTGATACGCCGCAGCTTGAGGTCGATATTCAAAGCGTGTTCTCGATCAGGTGAGGAAAATTTACAGCCCCGTTAAATTACATCTCATTCATCCACGAAGTGACACGCACCGTCTGGCCGTTCTCATTGAAGAACGGGATGAAATCCTGGAAAATCTAGAAATTGCGGAAACTAGATATATCGGCTCGTTCAGAGTCACGACTCCAGACCCATCCATTACGGAGTTTAAGCCCAATATACCACAGGACCCGACCAAACCCTACATCAGCCGTCCCCTTCCCCTCGGAAATGGTGCTCGAGTAAGCCGTTCGAATCTATTCCCATTGGTATTGCCTCCTAAGTTCCCCTTCAGCAGCGTCGCCGCCGACGGACGAGTAACCCCGCCTTTGCGGCCTCGTCCTTTGCACCTGTATCGTTTGTTGCGCCGTCTTCATACTACAAGCTGAGGGGCATTCGTGGAGTCAGTGGAGGCAGAATCGACTCGGGAATTGAAATGCAACCAGACGTCACAGATTCGGTGTACGGTCGTTCTCCTGGCGGACGATATCTCGAAATGGACACCAGCTCCGACGCATATAGGCGATTCGCCAGTCCCCTTCGGGCTGACACCTCTGGCGAACCCAGCTCGGCTCGTGACAGCGTCATTATACCAGATCCACGACATTACGGACCTAACTTTACGCCTTCGACGCTGTACGACGTTGATGAGCATGGTATGTTGCGAGAGAGGAATGGTCAGGATGAGGAATGGGTTGACTTAACGAGAGAAAATGGTGGCCGCTTTGAAACGGATTATAACGGAATTCCTCCCGAAGCACGGCGGAGACCAAAGAAGGGACAAATGTCTTCTGAACATCGCGAAACTTTCCCGCTTAGAAATGGTGGACCCATGGATCTTGCTGCACTTCCTCCTCCACATCTTCGCCTCCAACCTTCTCAACCTTTCGTCCGACCGGTGGAGGGTATCAACTATGAAAACCTTGGCGATATATATACTGATATCACAGAATGGCGGTCGAAGTTGAAAGCGATCAATCTTGATATTGCTGATGCCCAGAGGGATTGCTACACCGAGATAGCTGAAGGACATAATGTGAAAGGGTGGTTGATGATAGGCCGTGGATTGGGATATATACCAGGAATGCAACTAATAGAAGGTAGAGCCAAAGAAGATGTCAGATGGGATGTCCTTCAGAATGAACCGACGATCCTTGATTGGATGGCTGTCTGGGCTGTGATATTTTTTGTTGCCGTTTTGCTTGTTGCTGGACGTACGTCTTTCAATCACGATTCTTCGAAAGGATGGCCTACTGATCGTTGAGAAATAGTGACCGCCGCTTCAGGTCTAGCAATAGCAACTGCTCCGGGCGCAGATATCTCTTTTCCCTTCCTGAAACCACTGTTGGAAACGTCAAAATTGGCCTCTGGAATCGCGACAGTGCTTACCCCGGCTGTTGCGGCCACCCTCTTTGTCGTCGTTGCATTCCTTCTAGTTAATGGTACGCCAGGCCGTATGCGAATGTTTTGCCTTGCTCAACCCGTCATAGGTGTTTTAACAGTGCATGGGTCAAGTTCAATATCTGCTGGCCAGCTATTCACCTTCAAAGTAATATTCTACCTGTTCACGTTTGCTTCTGGGCTTTGGATTGTCGCCGTTGGCGCCATTTTGTTTGGCCTTCAGTCGCTAATAGAGGGCGAAAGTCGAGTGGAGACAATTGCCAATGGCTCGGTCTATATGGGCCTACTGGCTATGGCTATCATAATCAACATCGCCATCATATTCCCAGCTTTGATCGTTCTCCAACCATTCCGATTATGGCGAGTTGCTAAAGCGGAACGAAGTGCAGTTACACCAAGGCAACGTTTCCGAGGTAAGTTTGGTCGTATAGACAATAGGAAGCCTGCTTAGGTTGAATTGATTCTTCCTTTTTAGCATTATACCCCCGTGTTTACAACCCGGCGCTTGCGATCGGACCATGCGTACTTGCGATCGTATTTGCTTCAACGTTTTCGCTTATTTTCCCGTTGATTGGCCTTCCGGTGACGGTCCTACTCCTGCTGACACTAATTGGTATGCTATCATTGCATCTGGTTACCGCGTTGTCAACTGACCTCATGGTTCACCAGCACATCGATACCTTGTTGGTTACGTCTATGTACGAACTCACTCCCAAACTGGAGGCCTCGTCTACATTTGGCTTCTCAAGCGCCTTGGGTCTCTACTATCGTTGCAACCCATCTTGTTGGGTCTCATTTTCCTCAGTCGACATCTCTGGATAGAAGGTGGTATCCTCATTGGTTCTGGAGTACTCGTCATCCTCTTCGTTGAATCTTTCGTCGCCTTGAGAAGTCGACGACGTAGTCGTAGTTCTCTGGCTTCAGACACGCGAACATCGCTGCAAGTATTTGCCAAAAGGTCGAAGGATTATAACCCTGGTTATGATGATGATGATACACTCAGCAGCGGCCAAGAAACACGCATTCGAGGTTCAATGGCCTCAGTGTTGGAAATGATGAGCTTAACACTCGCCGTGATGCCTTCGTCAACACAGTTGCGAGGACCACTCCCTCTTCGTACGTCAGATATCCTGCGCTCAACACTTTTTGCTGATATTTCATGGATAGAAACGGAGACACTAGACGATCTGACTGCGACAGAACGAGCGGCTCGAACACACCCTGACGCACCACCCCATCTCCCACCACTGCCCTTCGCAGATCATGCGGAGGAAATGGCCGGAATTCTCTATGCACCTGAACTAATAGCGCCTCCACCAATCATCTGGTTACCTCAAGATTCTGCGGGTGTGGCTAGATCGGAGGCCGTTGACCTCCAAAAATACCACGATTTGCAAGTTACGCTCGATGTACGAGCCAAAGAGGATGTTATGCCACGACAATCCCATGAATCAAGAGGTCGACGATCCGCTGAACGTCGACGGGCTTCATAGGACGAACGCTTTGCTTGTTTTTTTCCTTATTTCCTAGAATATGAACGTAATCTGTTTTGTTCGAGAAGATAATTGCTACATAGATACTGATACCTTTCTAATCTGTACTGCGCACGCTATGGACTTGTTGTCAATCTACTGTATACCTCTTGCTCTGCCTTAGACGACGTTTACGAGAAAAGCCCGATTTATGTCCTCTTACAAACCCAAGTTTACTTCCTTGTTCTATCTTTGCTCAAATACACAGACGCCGATGACAAATGGGGCTGGCCTCCTCGACCTACCGATATCGCCTTCGTCTTCCAAGAGATAAGGTTGACAATGCTCGACCACAAACGCCTACCTCCCGAGTTATGGATTGAAATATTCCACTGGGTCGCTTTTGACCATGCTCTCAACTCCTCGGGACATCCGTTTCAACGGACCCTCTGCGACACTCGACAAAGTCGCCAACTCCGCGCTACGCTGTCTGTCGTTTGCAGAGAATGGCATCACTTGGCTAGTGATGTCTTATACAAAGACCTTGTGGTGAACCATGGTTCCCCTGCTCTCCTCCGAGTTTTAAAGAACTCGCAAACCAATATTTGTGACCGAGTGAGTGAATTATTATCATCCCAGACTTCATATAAACTCTACCTACCACCAGGTTCGCTCAATCACACTCCCTTATTCGAGCACTGCTACTGCACCATATCTCAACTCAGAATCGAGTGCAATACATATTCTAAAGCTCTGCAAGGGTGTTCAAACCCTCGTACGCCCTCGCCCGGATACGCAGAACTACAAATACACGTTCGAGTCGGATGCACTCGTAGTGCCTTTACCATCGCTCCAACGTTTGGACTGGTGGTACTCAAGCGAAGCCGAAAGGTCTGGTGGAATCAACTCCCTCGATACTGTCCTTCGAAACGCGCCTAACATCCAATACCTATTCATTGGCGGGTTCGTCGGGACAGGATACGGCACATTCAGTCGTACCGAAGTCACTTTACCCTTTCTTCATACCCTCCGATTCCACATGATCAACGGGTTCCTCCTGAGGCAAGTCCTTACTTGCTGGAACCTCCCATCTCTAAGCAGGATCATTGTGGACACACCGCTGTTGGATGGAGGGGTATCTCAAGTCCTAGAGAAGTTTGGACATCAACTCCGTTCAGTGGAATTAGGGAGACACATACGTTTCTTCTTATTCGACTACCTATCGATGATCCTCCGAGATTGTCCCAGTCTGGAAAACATCGACTTTTACCTGTTTTTCACGATGCCACCCAAGATGCCACCCGGGCTGCAGTACCCATCGGTAACAACAATTGGGCTCAACACATCCCTCAACCCCTTCTTGGAGTCGACAAAAGGAGAGAGTTGGGAATTGTTGGGAAAGCACTTTAATGTATTCAGTGGATCTCTTTTCCCTAACCTCAAGCGGGTGTTGTTGTACGGTGACTGGAGTGAATATCTTACCACTCCCCAGTTTACTGGCATGGAAACGAAATTGCTCGCTCGCGGCTGCTCTGTAGAGAATGCGTCTATTCCTATGTAGAGTCAAGATAACTGTATCCGATCGCTCTATGCTTCACCTGTCCTTTACGTGGCTGTTGAATCTGCGTCCTTGAAAAACGTCTTCAACCAATCCGCTTCCTCTTCCATTTCCTTTAATGTTCTTGGAGGTCTATGCTCGTCTGCATCCACTTTAAGTGTTTCAGACGCTTTCCTGTGAAGATCTGATGAGAGAGATCCTTCCGCGCCTTCTAATGTGGGGTATACATCGTCATTCTGAGAGAAGCGATCCCCTTTGAGTTTGCGGGGAAGGATATGAAAATGAACATGTGGAACGGATTGTCCAGCAGCCGGACCGTCCTATGATTTGAATATTTGAGTTTAGAGCTGAAAATCTTCAATTAGTAGGCGGGTAGAGCGCACAGACCTGACATGCAACAGTGAGGCCGTCTCCGCCGTACACCCTCTCGATGACAGACCCGACGCGCTTCACTGAACACATCAAAGAGGCTAGCTCTTGGTCTTTTTCGTGCATTGAGTCCTCTTCGTCATCATGTTCACGAAACATCGCGTACCATCGAGGTCTGCCAGTCGAGGAACTGGTCTCTGTGGAATCACCAGGACGTCTGAAAACTGTCAGGCTGGGAGCTGAGTACATGAAGAAGCAACTCACGCCCTGGAACTATCGGCTTTAGATTGACTATCGCATAACTCAAGGAAGAGCGGTAGAATGCCTGACTCGAGACTTCGAAGGTGGAGAATAACAGCTTTGAAGCCATGGTGGCGGACAAGAGCCCGGTAACTTACGCCGGGCCGGTGACTTTGCCACCTTCATCGTCCCACCAAACATTTTACGAGACTCGTAGTGTGATCAATTCGGTATTGTTACATGGAGCGTCCCTTTTGCCAAAAGGCGCACTTGTCCACCAACTCTCATCTTCCTATCCTCCTGGACAGTGATTTTCAACTCTCCACCACGCTGACTGACTTGGCGGGCAATGATTGTTTCCCCAAGAGGAATGCCTTTCTCCTTGTACCAATAAGGTGCCATCACACAGTGTGCTGATCCACAGACATGATCTTCTCCGCCCAATAATTCTGCAGGTGCGAACATTCGAGAAACGAAGACTTCCTTGCCTGTAGACGAGGAAGCTGTGAATGTATGTACGCGGTACCCAGTTGCACGCTGGGAAAATATAGGATGAACTCGTGAAGAATAGAGCGTGGGTGGCATACCAAAGGTTCTGCGTTTACGACGCACCCGGCAAGGTCATCTTGTTCATCGATGACAATCATCAAGTCTGAATGGAGTGGGTTGTAGCACCAGAAAGTAAGGAACGAGTAGACTCCAGGGGATTCGCTCGTGCTGGCCAAACACTTACACGTCTCAAATCCTTCGCGGCCGGCACCAATATATTTGACTCGAAGAGACCTTCCAAGAGCCTCCTCGAAGATGGGAATGAGCCTGTCCCTCTCTTGTTGGGAACCCTCAGTGGTTAACGACGTCGGTAGGGTCATTTCCCAACTGCCATCTTCACAACGTTGGATAGTCAGAGGTTCCGTGGTCTTGGTATAGTGAACGATCTTTCTCATTTCCTCGCCCACCGACCTGGCTGCATCGGCTACAGCACCACCGGATGCCAGGGTAGCATGTCCACAGATGGGGATCTCGATTCCGCGTTGGGTGTAGAAACGAGCATGGAACGACCGGAAACCAGAGTGTCCGTCCTCGACCCAGATGAATATCGTCACTGGCTGGCAGAGATTTCTGGCGATTTCTTGGTATGCCTGGACAGGGAGCTCTGAATCGAGGAAGACAATGGCTGCTGGATTTCCTCCGGCCCTAGTCGCGGAGAACGCGGTAACCACGGTATAGCGAAACTCACTCTCCGTCATGGCTGATTCCAAGAAATAGATGCGGTTAATTCGAGTTATAATAGGCCAGAAAGCGGTTATGAGTCACCGCATCCGTGGTCATGAATTTTGGTGGCCGTGGCTACTGAAATCCTGTCAAGTACAACGTGCTTCACTGCACGCATCAAATGGTTACCTTTGTGTCTTGTGTCTTCTCTGATCGTAACCGCAAGCCTTAGTGGGGTCGCCGGGTGGTACAACCATGACGAGGACGAGAGGGCAGTAAGAAACAACTTGCCCATAACTATCAACTGGGTGTAAATCGCGACACAATTTCAAAGAAGGTAGATGCAGATCGAGCCTCGGGCTGGTTTAAAGGTTTGGGGAACGGCAACTTAGAGCCCGGCAACCTGGGGTTGCGGGAAGTATGCTCGTATAGCTTTCAAAGCGGAGCCATTGGAAGATTAATTCGACAATGTTACATGCAGATTTCCTTTTGCCAAAACGCGAACTTGTCCGCCGATCTTCAACTTCCCATCCTCCTGTAATGCGATTGTCAACTCTCCACCACGCTGGCTGACTTGTCTAGCAATGACTGTCTCCCCCAACGGAATACCTTTTTCTTTGTACCAATACGGCGACATCACGCAGTGGGCTGACCCACAAACATGATCTTCTCCGCCCAAAAGTTCAACGGGTGCGAACATTCGAGAAACGAAGGCCTCCTTTCCTGTCGACGAGGAAGCGGTGAATGTATGTATAGTGTATCCAGTAGCACGCTTCACGAAGAAGTACGAGTGAGCTCTCAAAGAACGGAAAAATCAAAGGAACATACCAAGGGCTCTGCGTTGACGATACACCCACCAAGGTCATCCTCCTCGTCAATGACAATCATTAGGTCTGAAATCCAGTGAGTTACAAAGCGAAAGTCATGAGTAGAACACCGACATATTTCAAATCCCTTCTGGCCAGCCCCGATATACTTAACCCGAAGAGACTTTCCGAGGGCTTCTTCAAGAATCGGGACTAGTCTGTCCCTCTCCTGTTCGGAAACCTCGGTTGTCTGTGTCGTTGGCAAAGTCATTTCCCAAGCGCCATCGTCGGAAGGACGAACAGTCAACGGCGGCAAATTTTTGACGTGGTAGGTAATTTCTGTCTTTTCTTCGCCGGCCAGGACGCCTGCGTCGAAGAGAGCACCAGCTGACGCCAAAGTAGCATGTCCACAGAGGGGTATTTCGTGTCCGCGCGGCGCAAAGAAGCGGGCGTGGAATGACCTCAACTGGCTGCCCTCCGGCCAAATGAACATTGTCATTGGTTGGCAGAGGTTCTTGGCGATTTCTTGGTAGGTCTGGATAGGGAGCTCAGAGTCGAGGAAGACGATGCCCGCTGGGTTTCCCCCAGCTGCAGTCGTCGAGAACGCAGTCATGACAGAGTAGGGTAGTTGCTTGGCCGTCATAGTGCTGATTTCAAAGAAAAAGTAGACCCAGTATGTTTTCAACTTATAATCGGCTAGGGGGTCGGCCTGAGTCATCTACCCGAGTGCGTGATCATGAGGTTTCGAAATGTGGCATATTCTTAGGACTTCCGTCGAGGTTCCGGAGCTAACGGATGGTCGACGAGTGCTTGAGCCGGGGTCTGAGTAGATCACATTCAAGATAGATGAGATGGGGTTACAAGATAGCCTATGACGCGCAAACGTGAAGTACTACTCGAAATGGGTTATTGGTTCGATCTGACGGCGGAGGCTGATGACGCACTTTAATCCTGGTCGTTCCAGTCAGCATCGACAATTCGAATTCTTTTCCTTGCCAGCCGCCTCTTCCATTCTTTCATTTCACCCTGAACACCAGCTTCTTGAGCTCGGGAGGTCATCCCCTTTCGTAACCAACGCACATCTCTGATGCGCACAATCTGCAAACGAGGTAGTTGGGGGGATAATTTCTCTAACATTTGCCAGCATTCTGGCGTCGGTCTAGGAAAAGCAAGAATTCGAAGGGGGTGTTCGGCCGTTAGTATGAGATAAGGTACTGGATTCTCCAGTGTTAGGTGTCGTAAGTGGGGGGATGTTTGAAGAAGGGTGTCAGGAGCAGGGTGAAGCCTAGTGGGCCAAGATTTAGGTGTATACATATGCAAGGACCGTAGTCCCGGGCCATGCACTTGGATAAACTGCGAAACAAGTGAGGCTGGGTACGGCAAGTCAGCATATGGGGTTACGGTCAGCTTTCGGAGTGACGGGAGGGGGGAGTGCAATAGATGTGTCATCACTGGGGACGTAAACATCGACAAAAGTGTCAATGTATGCAGTCGTGGCAAACTCAAGGGTTCATCGGGCTGCAACACATCTGCCTCTACTTGAAGCGACCACAAGCCATCCGAGAGAAGGTCGAGCTCGGCTGGGTCGGGGCCATGACCAATCACTTCGAGCTCCTCCAAGTTTGGACAACATTTGAGGAGAGCAACGAGGTGATCATCACGCACGGGGGTAAGGGGGGAAGTTGGTACATAGCTTAACCCATCCAAAACGCGGAGATTCCTGGCACCTTCCCTGTCTGCAAGTGACCTCACGGCTCTCCGACTAAGCACGAAGGCCGGATTCATGGAAAGCCGTGAGAGGAAGGGCACTAGTGGGAATAGCGCGGTAAGCAACGAGTCGAGCTGAAGAGCCTGTGATTGGCCAGTGAACATTAATGTCGAAAGGTCCAACGCCTGCACCCAACGTCCTGGAGTCGAATATGGAATGCGACGTATCGAGTCCCATTTTTGGTCTGCTTGGTGTAAGCGAGTGTAGAACCGCTCAAGCGCAGATACATGGGATATGGTGACCCGAGAATAGACCAATGGCAAGACTGTGTCCTGGAGTCGCGGAAAAAATGGCACTTAGTGAAGTCTTTTGCACCAAATGGAGGACGCACCTTGAAGGCCTTACAGACCGTCAAAAGAGTTCGTGTGGTTTCCCCGATGTCCTGGGGATCTGACTGCAGTGCGCAGCGAAATATTTCTGTCCATATCTCTCCTGGGAGCGGTTTCAGTGGTGTAGGTTGTGGGAGGAGAGGTAAGAGGAGGAGTGCGCCGGAAAGCCGGGCGTAGGGTCGGGGTCTCAAAAGGATCGTCCCAGCCTCACTAGCAGCCTCCATCGTCACTCACAGTATCGAGCAGTAGCAAGATGAGGACTTAAGGTGGGGGTCACTGTTACTTATACTACCTGTGGTGATGCCGAAGCCCACGATTGATATTCTGAAACGTGGTCTCCGTGTCGGCACCGAGGACCGCTAGCTTTTTACGGCCAGAGACCTTCAAGAATCAATGTACCAGCACCCTGAACACGAGCTCGACCTCAACATCAAGCAAAAAATATGGACGATAAGACACGGTATCCTGGGATGATGCACGGTGTGGCGTCATAGTGCGGATAAGTTGGCAATGGGAATTAAAAAAAG
The DNA here is from genome assembly GCA_004369065.1 of Pluteus cervinus. Classification (NCBI taxonomy): domain Eukaryota; kingdom Fungi; phylum Basidiomycota; class Agaricomycetes; order Agaricales; family Pluteaceae; genus Pluteus; species Pluteus cervinus. The sequence continues at coordinate 2,014,297 of ML208259.1, forward strand.
ACGAGTCATTTCTTGCGTACTACATAATATACCGACCACGCTGCATATATTACTCCTTCTACACAGTCCCTCAGCAGGCAAGCAACTCCGTGCAGGGTTGCTAAAACTGCATTCTACAGGGAGACGATACATTGGAAAAAGGCTTCCGAACAATGGCTTATCTAGCACGAGTGCAGATACGAAGAACCCCGTGGCCAAGCCAATCTTTATAGAGTAATCAATATCAAGGATTGAGGATGTCTCCCATTTCTTCAACAAATTTCGCGTAATCGTCTGGCTTCTTGGTGGTCTCGCTCTTTTCCCTTGGGGCTGGCACAGGTCCAAACTGGTTGAGAAGGGTGCCAACTAAGTCTAGGCGTGAGGATGACGCCGTGGGGCCATTATCCTCTTCAGCGTCCACAGAAGGGGCAGCATTGATACCTGGCGCAGAGGAATTCGCTGTTCCTGCTTTCTTGCGTTTCAACGAAGTGGGCACGAAGGCAGTCGCTTCCTTCTTAAAGTCCCGAAGTTGAGGCGCAGCCGATATAGTCGCATTCGAGGTGTTTGTGGCAGCAACTGGACCAGATGATACAGAAGCAATAACAGGCTTAGGGGGCAGCGAAGGATGAGGGGGAGCGAGAGTCTTCGCGCGATGCGCTTGGTAAGTTTGGTGGGGGACGGAAGAGAGCGGGTCTTGTACTGATGATGCGGATTGGCTGCGGGGGAAGAAGCCAAGGGGAGGAGGCGGGAGATGAGGTGCAGCAAAGAACGGGGGAGGTAACCCTCCCGCAAACCCAGAAGGCGGAGGCGGTGGGGGAGGGAGATTTCCAATGAAGGTTGAGGGTGGTGGAAACATGCCGAGTGGTGGGGGCGGTGGTGGGGGAATGGGGAGAAGCTGTTGTGGTAATGGAGGAGGTCCTGGTGGCGGTGGCGGCTGAGAACTGCCTAGAGATAAGTTTGGAGGCAAAGGTAGAGGTAATGGCGGGTTTAATGCTACGAGGGTTCAGTATTTGGCACATATCAAATATTCGTACTCACAAGACCCAGGCGGCGGCCCTTCAGGCATAGGGATATCCTCGTCGCTGTTCACTTCCTCATCCAAAGCTCCTGGAGGAGGGCCTTGTGGCATGGCTATGTCGTCATCGTCTGGGAGGGAGATGAGATCGAAATTGGACAGCAGTTCAAATTACATACCCGCATCCATCTCATCCTCACTGTCTATCTCGTCTGGTCGAAGTGCTAAAGGGGCGTGAGGATAGCGAAGTAAACTTTGAGCGCGACTCACGTCTCTCTGCATAAGGCATCCCTGGAGGAGGTACACCATATGGGTTCATAACGGGATCATAGTAGATGCTGCGCTCTGGGTGTCGAGGCAGGCCATTCTTTTTGAACAAGTTACGCTTGGGGAGCTCGATGGGCTCTGGTTCCGCTTCACCTGGCTTTCTTCGCGGTCTGTAAACCAAACGACGGTGTTCCGGATGCTCTTCCACGTATTCAGCCTTCTTTCTGTTAATCTTTTCAAGCTCTGCTTTCAGCTCTGCCAGACGGGCCTTCTTGGCCGCTGGAAGGCTGTCCTTAGGAGCCTGTTCAAGGTCCTTAATTTCATCCTCCAAGTCTACGGTCAAGTCAGAAACACAACCAGCACGAAAGTCAAGAAAATTGACCCCAAGTATCCTTCTTGACAAGAGCAAAATCGCGAGCTTTGGACCTTTCGGTCTTGTTCTACTGCAGCAACGGGTATAAGCCGTGAGTCGCATTTGACAAACAAAATTACCTGCCTTTTTCAACTCTTTTTTCCGTTGCGCCTTTCCTATTGCAGGGTGAGTGGGTATACGATGATCAACGTCAAAGCAACATACTGAACGAGTCTGCCGGATTGAGGTTCTTTCCCTTGCCCATCGGGAGTTGCGGCCTGAAGGAGGGTTGTCAGAACGCACGTGCTGTGGCCCCGAAGTTGACTCATGACTTAAGCGGGGCACTCATTATCGCTCTACCGTGGCGGTCAGCTTCCCACTGGAAGGGAAGCTCCCCACATCGTTTGCAACACTCTGTAACCCACCAGGCTCTGTATCTATATTCTCCTCCAGCTGGGCTCCCAATGACAAGCACTCCTGCTCGAGCTCAGCAGACAGCAACGCCCAAGCGACCTTCCAAGATGGCCTCAAACCAAAGTTTGAATCATCTCCTGAATTTCACTCTTCCTCCAAGGCAAGCTCGACCTCTCACTAGTCTGCCGAGGAGAAGTAGAAAGACGGGTACACACCAAGGTGTATGGAATAAGGAGCGTAAGTATATCTCCACCACTCTGTTGGCACATATACTTAGGTGCTTTGATTGGGATTCATCCAGGCTTTGTCAATGCGCAGTATCGCTTCGTTATGAACCCAACAGGCGACTACACAGCGCATTTTGCGGATCCAGACATGTGGGTCATCACAGGAATCGTGGCAATCTTGAAACGCTTATCCTGGCCACCTTCAGTTTCTTTCAGTGGCATGATATACTTCAAGTTATCATTCCTAGGTCATCGGCGCTGGCGTCCGCTGCAGCCAGTGGGGAAATGAATAACGAAGACGAGGGTTTAATGACCTGTCCTATCTGTTTGTCACCACCCACGGCACCCCGAATGACGAAATGTGGACATGTTAGTATCTTATCTTATGTGGGGTTGGTGTCTAACATGACAACCTACCATAGGTCTTCTGTTTCCCTTGCATTCTTCACTACCTTACAACTTCGGAGAACAAATGGGCAAGGTGTCCCATATGCTTCGATTCCGTGAACGAACGGCAGCTGAAGAGCGTCAAGTGGTACGACGGCCCACATTCGGAGGATAGTACACAGGATGGGGTTTCTCAACAAGCTTCCTCGTCACTCACCAACGATGGCTTTGAATCGACCCCCCAAACTGGTTCATTTTTCAGGATGCGCCTTATGCAGCGACCACAGATTACGACACTAGCCCTCCCAAGGTCCTTGACATGGCCTTCCGAACTGGTACCTCCACACCAAGCCCCATGGTACTTCCTTCCAGATGTATTCAGCTTTGCGAAATTTATGCTGGCAACACCTGCATACTTGGTTGCAGAACTCTCGAAGAATCTAGAGGACTTGGATGACGAACGCCGGATATTATCGGGCATGAAGGATGACTTGGGCATCTCTTTTGTTGACGCTGCCGATGCGAAAGTCCGGAATCAGATTGCAAAGGCCATGGCCCTCGATACCCCCATTCTGAAGGAGCATATAGACAAGGCGCATAGGGACCAGCATGAAATCGAGGGACGTCGCGCTCATCGTGTGCAACGGGCCCCACCAGAAGCACGACCAGAAGCTGTTCCATTGGAGGAGATTCCAGAGGAATTTGTCGCGTTGAAACCGAACGGTTACAGCACGCCAAAGATTCATTCTGCTCCAGGAACTCCCAAACCCGCGACGCCCAATCGTAATCTTCCGAAACAACGACGGAATCTCAACCCACCGCCGCCATCGACTTCCACATATTATTACTATCAAGCTGCGTCTGGCCTTCCCATTTTCCTTCACCCACTGGACATCAAGACCTTGCTTTCACATTTCAGCTCATATTCGTCTTTCCCCGACTCTATAGACGTCCGTGTTGATGCAGTCTCCGAGGGCACTGTCAACGACGACTTGCGCAAACGTTGCAAATACCTTGCACATCTCCCCGAAGGAGCTGACGTCGTATTCGTAGAAGCTGACGTTGAGAACGTTGTTGGTGCCGAAGGTCTAAAGAACTTTGAAGGAGCACTCAAGATGCGGACTTCTCGCCGAAAAGAGAAGGAGAGGAAAGATGATCGTGCACGTGCGCGAGCTGAAGAACGTGAACGAGAGAAGGAAAAGAACGGCAATATGTCATGGACGACATCAGCTAATGTCCGACAACCATCGTCATTGACATATCATCCGGAGGAATTGGTTGTGGACGAAGTTGCCGAAGAAACTACATTGGAACAACCTGTTCAAGCGAGTGCGCCTGTTGTTGTGACTGGGGCATGGGGTTCAAGGAGCTTCGCATCAGCGTTACATACGGCTCCTACACCCTCCCGATCTACACCACCGACACCGCGCCCCACGAGACAACCTCAAGAGGATGACTGGGACCTTGATTTGGCGTGGCATGAACTAGAACAAAGGAGTGGTGGAACTGGGAGGAAGAAGCGAGGTAATAAGTTGGTTGTACTGGGAAGTGGAGGTGGAGGTAGACGGCGTTAGACTTCCTTTTGGGTACTGTAAGTTGAAGTTGTTACACAACGGCTGTGATTTTCCGTTTCTCTACACTTCTACAGCTTCGTCAGACCATTTTTAATGCCAATACATGTGATTCTTTTGTTTTCCTGTGCAAACCTCATATTAACACCGTGTAGCAACAGTACAACAAGCTTATATATACACATTTTTTGCTCTGAAATCTCGAAAATGTACTATATAGGACTAAGGATCGACCTGGAAGTAGAAAACGAGACGTACAGTACTGCTAACGATGGGGTGGGTGAATATGTATGTATGTATGTATATGCCACTAGGGCGAGGGCGACCGGGAATCCAGTGGATAAGGATGGTATCGGTGAGCAATGAAGCAAAAAAAAAATAAAGAAACAAACAGGAGAGACAGAGCATAGAGGAGGTCCGGAAACGAGGGGATACATTTGTGCCATCTAAATGAACGAGCACTTGACTAGTCTGTGTCTCAAGAAGGTCGGTTAAAGGGGAAATAAGATGTGTATGGAAGGCTTGGAACATCACAGATTGGAAGCATTCGATGGCATAAGCTGTCGTAAAGCAAGAGTGTCTGATTTCGTTGCGCGTGAGTGATTATTCAAGCCAAAGGGCCCGAACAAAAAATATTCAAAGCTAATTTTAGATGAGCTGAAGATAATTTGAAGGTGCAACTGAGGAGGGAGAGAAAGGTGACAATTTGAGTGCGGTTTGAGATAACGAAGAATGGAAGAAACGCACTTCCTAGTGATCCATCTGCTTTTCGGGCCTGCCACCATTTCCCTGTCTTGTCAAGGATATCAAGAAGTTCACCCTTCACGAAGGAAATTTCGTTCGGGTCATCTGCTGATGCAGTGTCTACGTGGCGAATGTGAGCTGGGCTGGGGGTTTCTCAGTGGAGAAAATAGACCTACAGGCAAAGAGGGCCTTGGCTTTGTATGCGTATGCGTCCGAGTTGTCTGGTGTAGCGTCTGTTATGCTCGAACCTCCTACGGCGCCTACACCGGCCATTAACGGAGAACCTGGTCCATTATCTGCACCGCCAATGGAGCCGGGGCCCCCGCCGCTGTTTGTTTGCTGTACACTTCCCGCAGCAGTCATACTCCTGTTTCCAAGACCTCCATCACCACTGACACCGCCGAAGCTTGCTTGACTTCTGATACCGCCAGCTCCTATGCTAGTTCCCACTTTTGCGTCGTAGCCGACAGCATCTTGAGAACCTATCCCACCCGAAGCGTAATTAGACGCGTAACCGTTTCCAGGGGACATGTTGTGCACAGAAGATTGGGTGCGTCGGCGACGTCGAGATGGAGGAGTGAGGCCACCAGTACCCATAGAGTTGAAGATGTGCAGTATCAGCGAGTCTTCTTCGGATGTAAAGTAGAGTACCCAGAGAATATCAACGATGGAAAGGATGAGCCAACCAGCAGACATCGCGTTGAGTGAAGCGGAACGGGTAAATAGGCCACGATCGACGCCTTGAACGGCGAAGACGATGGCAACGGAGCCAAAGGTCGTAATTTGGAAACGGTGCATAGATATTGAATCACTTGCGAGGGTGTAGACGACCCCTATAATGAGGAATAGTTGGAGGAAGATTGCGAACCATAGTACGCCAACACTGCCGACTGCAAGGATAGAATGAGCGAAAATTCGGGCAAGATAATGACAAGGGCATACTGAGAGCAGTCGCCACTGCTTGTCCAATGAAGGCAATAAACCAAGCAAGCTATGGTTGCGATTAGAACTGTCAACAAGATCAGAGGCAGGCGAGACTTACGACGGCAAATATGGTCGTAAAAAGAAAAAGATAGTGGGTGATGATTGGGGTAAAATCCAGGCCCTCATTGCCGCGCGGAGGCATGATGAAAGCGACGGGGTTGTTGAAGGAAAAGCAGAAGACGTGTCGTTGAGACGGGCAGTTGGACCAAGGAGGCCTGCGAAATTCGGGAATCTCCCACGCGAGCGAGGCTACCATCAACTGGCGCAGCCGCCGCAGCGTCCATGCAATCGAGGCTCCGGGCTCTGCTCTCTCTCTCTCCTGCCGGACTCCCTCTCTTTCGCCTCCAACACGTGATCATTCCACATGGTGGAATGGACGTAGCAGCACTCCGCACGGACACTTTCTAGCCAGACCAGTATGCTTCCGCTCTCCCTCGAGGATATCAGACGAACTGCGCGCGCAACCTTTGCAGCGCTGAATAGTGCCAGTCTCGATGGCTGCCTTGTCGGCAGTGCCGCTTGTTCTGAACACGGCGCAACACGGATGCCCAACGTAAGTCCGAATGTGCCTTCATTCGATGATAATTGACTTTTGATCAGGACGTCGACATCTTGGTCCTCACGGACCACAAAATAATAGAAGAAATACAGGCTGCAATCATGCTTGCAGACCCTCATTTTTCCCTGTCCCGGCTGGACAATGATCCAACCGCGCCCTCTACTGTGCTATGGTACACGCTATCGGCACCTAGAGAGCCTATACGTGCCTGTCGTGTCGACATCTTCGTACCTGGGTCTATCCAACTCCCTCTCGTACCTCTTGACCGTATCATCTGCTCTTCGGTCACCAACTTCCCCGTGATGCCCTTGATTGCTGTCCTGCTACACAAGGCCATAGCTTGGGTAGCTCGCGGGCGCCTTTCAGGTCCCCACGCGCGTTCGAAGCAGGCCTCCGACATCGCTGACACAAAAGACCTGTTGGCAGTGGCGCGTGAGCGCAATCTTACAATCACACATGCCGACTGGTTACCCTTCTGGTTTCTCCACGATGCTACGCAGGCAGTCGAGCTCCTGTGCGAGGCATATCCGGATACGCGACCTGACTGGATACGAACCGGCTTCCAAATAACGGACTAAGCTTCACCATGACACTATCACTACATCCAGATCAAGCATTCCACTCGTACACATGGATAGAGCGCTTTTCCCCCCTCGCCTCTACATGGTTCTCGATCGTCCTAGTCAAAACGAATCCATTCTTTCGAAATACTCCCATACTACCCTCGTTCCCGACGAAAACATTGCATAGCAGTCTTCTTACGCACATCCTCGGGATAGCCCAGTCATGAAGAACTGTCGCCAGCACATCGCTCATGATACCCTTCCCATGGTGACTCGGGGCCAAGTAAACTAGTGTCATCAATTAGAACGCGATCGCTCGCTCCAGATTTGACTCACACCCAATGCTCCACACAATGTTCGGATCTCCGACAGGTAGAGTGGCATTCTCCTTCTCTCTGCCTGCCTTTTTCTCCCAGTCGACCTCACTACCCATCAGCTCTCCATAAGGAGTCCTCAAGATCCCCATGTCTCCGATAAAGGCTTCTGTGCCGTCCTCTCGAACCTCTCGGATAGCTCTGACCGGCACTTGATCTACTGTTAGAAGCTGTTCCGATGTTTCTGCTGCTGCGAGTGCAGAAAGGACATTATCAGTCTCCCCTTTGCTTTTTGCAATCCACTGTTCTGCATGTTCTGCATATCATGAGCGCCCGTCTCCGCGAGCTAAAGAATTAATCTACCTGGAAGATACGGCTGTGGTGGGCTTGATAGCCACCCATACACCCTCGAATCATTGAAGTATTCAGGTAGTATTGCTATATCAGAGAGTCGCGGAGGCGTCAGTATAATGTTGTTGTGACTCTTGAGCCGTAAAAACGGTTCGCCCGTTGTGGGGTTGACTTCGAGTGGGTGCAGTTGCGATGGCATGACTCTTCCGAAATTTCCAGTTCAGGTCAGTCTTATATCGTATCGAACCGGGTCATCAATGCATTAATAGTCACTAAACACTCGGATAGTCAAGAAACCCGACCTCAAAGTATCATGATCTCATCGTGCTCGCGCATAGAGATATTCCTCTAGTCTGCCGATACCCACGCTTCGTACTATTTACGTCCTCGATGGATGTCTCGGAGCCAGTCAAGTCCATTCATGCACGTTCACCGCTCCCGGTAACGCTGAACCAGTCATTGGCTCGTCCATTTGTCCAAGTCATGCGCATCCGAAGATAGCCGGATGCGATAGGACCTGCCCTAAATTACGGAGATCGATAAGACAAGGATTTGTCAACAAAACCTTATCCCGTTGCATCAACAGTGACCTCAAGTCTCTCTGCACCTGCCTGTTACAAAAGCAATCTCATCCCCTTGAGATTGTTCCTTCCAACCTCAAGCATCGCTCGCTGTGTAGAGCTTAGACATCATGGTGTAAGTAATCTCGACATCATCCCCCCTTTACGTATGCTGATAACACGCGCGATCGTAGTAACTTCACAGTAGGTCAGTGCCAGCGTGCAATTTGGCGTGTTCGTCATGGATGGATTTCTGAACGTCGTTGACCACAGATCAAATTCGGGAGCTCATGAACCGGCCTACCAACATCCGGAACATGAGTGTCATTGCCCATGGCGAGTAGATCAATGTTTCACCATCACCCAAACCTGACCCCGCATATAGTCGATCACGGAAAGTCCACCCTCACGGATTCTTTGGTCTCAAAAGCTGGTATCATTGCCTCCGCAAAGGCGGGTGATATGCGGTTTACAGACACGCGTGAGGACGAAAAAGAACGTGGTATCACGATCAAATCAACAGCTATCTCTATGTACTTCGAAGTGGATAAGGACGAAGTCGGAGCCATCAAACAGAAAACAATCGGTCAGTTTGAGGTTTCGTATTTCACGTATATGTACCCGCTGACCATATTTGCTAGGCAATGAGTTCTTGATCAACTTGATTGATTCACCAGGACACGTCGACTTCTCTTCGGAAGTGACAGCCGCTCTCCGTGTCACCGATGGTGCCCTTGTCGTCGTCGACTGTATTGAAGGTGTTTGCGTGCAAACAGAAACTGTCTTACGTCAGGCCTTGACGGAGCGTATCAAGCCCGTCGTCATCATCAACAAGGTCGATCGCGCCCTTCTCGAATTGCAGGTCGACAAGGAATCACTCTACCAATCCTTCCTCCGTACAATCGAGAGTGTAAACGTCATTGTCTCCACATACCACGACGTTGCTCTTGGTGATGTCCAGGTTTACCCCGACAAGGGTACCGTCGCTTTCGGTTCCGGTTTGCATGGATGGGGTTTCACCCTCCGTCAATTCGCTGTCCGATACTCGAAGAGATTCGGTGTCGACAAGGAGAAAATGATGTCGAGGTTGTGGGGTGACAACTACTTCAACCCCGCGACGAAGAAGTGGACAACCAACGGCACTGCCGCTGATGGAAAGCCCCTCGAGCGTGCTTTCAATCTGTTCGTTCTCGACCCCATCTTCAAGATCTTCGATTCCGTTATGAACTTCAAAAAGGACGCAATCGCCCCCATGCTCGAAAAGCTCGACGTCAAGCTCGCCCAGGAGGAGCGTGATCTCGAAGGCAAGGCACTTCTCAAGGTTATCATGCGTAAATTCCTGCCCGCTGGTGATTCGCTACTAGAGATGATAGTCATCAACCTTCCCTCCCCCGCGACTGCTCAACGCTACCGTGTCGAGACCCTCTACGAGGGGCCGATGGACGACGAGTCAGCCATCGCTATCCGTGATTGCGACCCCGCAGGTCCTCTCGTCTTGTACGTCTCCAAGATGGTGCCTACATCCGACAAGGGTCGCTTCTACGCTTTTGGTCGTGTCTTCGCTGGTACAGTCCGCTCCGGCCCCAAGATCCGTATCCAAGGTCCCAACTACGTCCCCGGAAAGAAGGAAGATCTTTTCGTCAAGGCCATCCAACGTACCGTGCTCATGATGGGTCGTTACATCGAGCCTATCGAAGATTGTCCCGCAGGTAACATCGTTGGTCTCGTCGGTATCGACCAGTTCTTGCTCAAGAGCGGTACCCTTACAACCTCGGAAACCGCACACAACATGAGGGTCATGAGGTTCTCCGTCTCCCCTGTCGTGCAAGTCGCCGTCGAAGTCAAGAACGCTGCCGATCTCCCCAAACTCGTCGAAGGTTTGAAGCGTCTCTCGAAATCAGATCCTTGCGTCCAAGCATGGATTTCGGAAACCGGAGAGCACATCGTCGCCGGTGCCGGAGAACTTCATCTTGAAATCTGCTTGAAGGTTCGCATATGCTACTCATAGGTTGGTTGTTTCCTCACCCCATTGTATAGGACTTGCAAGAAGACCACGCAGGTGTTCCTCTCAAGATTTCCGACCCCGTCGTGCCCTACCGTGAGACCGTCAGGACTGAATCGAGTATTGTCGCGCTCTCCAAGTCACAAAACAAGCACAATCGTCTCTATGTCAAGGCCGAGCCCATCGACGAGGAACTGACCAAAGCTATTGAGGGTGGTAAGGTGAATGCTCGTGACGATTTCAAACTTCGCGCGCGTGTTCTTGCCGACGAATTCGGATGGGATGTTACGGACGCGAGGAAGATCTGGTGTTTCGGTCCCGACACAACTGGCCCTAATCTTCTTGTCGACGTCACCAAGGGAGTGCAATATTTGAACGAAATCAAGGATTCTTGTATTGCAGCATTCCAGTGGGCAACAAAGGAAGGTGTATGCTGTGAAGAAAACGTCCGCGGCATCCGTTTCAATGTAATCGATGTTACGGTGCGTGTGTATGCGGTGATCACTCCTTTGAAAGCTCAACCATGTTACTAGTTGCATGCTGATGCTATCCATCGTGGTGGTGGACAACTTATTCCCACTATGCGTCGTGCCTGCTATGCTGCATGTTTACTCGCGACACCAAGTCTGCAAGAACCTGTCTACCTTGGTTCGTCCCCGCACTTCCATTCCGTGTATGCTATTGACGTCAAGCTACTAATAGTCGAAATCCAATGTCCTGAGAACGCCATTGGTGGAATTTACTCCGTGCTGAACAAGCGTCGTGGTCAGGTGTTTAGCGAAGAGCAGAGGCCGGGAACACCCATGTTCACCGTCAAGGCATACCTGCCTGTCGGCGAATCCTTCGGCTTCAACGGAGAACTGCGTTCGCACACTGCAGGTCAAGCCTTCCCCCAGTGTGTGTTCGATCACTGGGAGCTCATGGCTGGCTGTACGTATTCACGCTTTCGGTTTGGTGAATGCTTCGGTTAATGGACTTGTCATTTAGCCCCCCTCGACAAGGGCAGCAAGCTCGAAGATATCGTCACGAAGATCCGTACTCGCAAGGGTCTCAAGGTGTGTTCTCTTGCGAACTTGCTCGCTTGTGGTTTCTCATTACTCTTTCTAGCCCGAAATCCCACCTCTCGACACCTACTACGACAAGCTGTAATGAGTGTATATTCACGTTTTACGATTATGAAGATTATTACATTGTACTTTTGAACAATTCAATCCTTGCTATTGTTCTGTAGTTCGGGTGATGGTTCGGTGCATGAGGGAAGCGTGGTAAGTAGCGTGAGAAGTGATGGGCGATTGTGCTTGGGGGAAGAAGTCACGGTGTTGTGCTTGACTGCTTGCTTGTTGACCTTGGAAAGGCCTGTTTTTTCGCTGTAATACCAACGCATCTCCCTCACATCTTCGCTCGCTTTTTCTGCTACGCTCGAATCCATACCTTACCCACTTTGTCTCGGCTCTTCCCCGACCGTCTTTAGCCTCACACCACCGCCAGCCTCGCCCTTGTATACATCTCTCCGCATCCTCCATCATGGCAACTTCCCTCGCAGGCTTATCAGCTTCCGTCACGCGCATCCTTTACCTCACGGGCTTTCCCAAAGAGTTAAAGACAAAGGACATCCAGGCCGCCTTCTCTGAGTATGAGACTCTCAATGGCGGCTTCAAGATCAAGTGGAGGGACGACACTAGCCTATTGATAGTCTTTCAAGACGCTACCGTTGGTGAGTAACTGCCCCCTATGCGCTTAATCCAGTGTTTTTTCGCGCATGTAATCTCGTTTTTATTAATGTCTGCCTTTGCAGCCAAACGCGCCTACCTTCACACTCTGGCGTTCCCTCCACCCAACCTTACCAGCGCTTCCGGCACACCAGCAACCATCAAGCCATACGATGGTCCTGATGCTCAGGTCGTCATCCAGACCGTCAACTCACGCGGTCAACACAACCCCAACAATCCTTCTCGCTCACACAATGGCCGTGCTGCCTCGATCTCAGTCTTTCCCACCGCACGCAGCTCTTCTGGATCTCTTTCAAACACCTTTCGGAACCACCAACTGAATAATAACGCCCATATCAATATCCCCGAACATCAACACGCAAACGGTCGTGAACCATCTCCCACATTGCCTTCACTTCCATCTCACCCGACTCTCAACGCGCTTATTAATTCGTCACTAGGAGATGTGGTAGGAAACGGAAGTCCTCCTTCTGATCCTGCGATCCTCGCTACAAGCCTTACGCATCACGACAACATGGGACCACGCATCGGAGACCCTGGAAAGCGAATGCTAGGAGCCGCGTTGGGAGTTAGACACCCTGGCCTTGGTGCAAGGGTTTTGAACGGTAATGGACCCATTCCGCAGGGTGGTGTTGATCAGGCGATGCGCGAGGTTCAGAGGGCAATGGGCGGCTTGGTTGTTGCCGAGTGATTCGACTGCCGCACCTTGATGGCTGATGCGGCCCTCATTTCAATTGCTCTCTCGTTTTCGCGCTTTATTTCCTTTTTTCGATTCCTTTATGGCTTCGGTCGGTGTTGTGTCTGATTAGCTAGGTATAGGCGAATGGTCGTGCCATGATGGCAACTCCTTTGTCCCTTTTTTTCTGTTCTTTTGTTTTTTTAATGTGTTGCATTTCACTGAAAGTGCCAGGTTGGATTTGGAGGTGACTTAGGGAAAGTCTGATGGCTATCGGTTATGACATTCTTTTTTTTCCTCGGTCATTTTTTTGACCAATTTTAATGCATACCTGCCCTTCCTTTTAACCAGGTACATACCTGTTCCGCGTCTACTGTACAATCCCTTCGTCAATCAACATGCATCTCGATGAATTCCGGATGTTCCAGGCAAAGGGGCTCGATCTAAACTGGTAATTACAAGTTACGATCCATCTTTGTTGCGACGGGGGTGCCTAGTCAAGCACCAGGAACCTGGAATGGATATAACTTACCTGTGGCGCTTTGACCAATGAGATGTTGATGGCGAGATGGGCGGGCGAAGTCACCGATGGCGATGAGTGGTGTGATGGATGTGCTGTAACTCAGCCAAGTCGTTCCTGTGCACTTGGAAATAAAGTACGTTTCTGACGGCCACTGAGAGATGAAGTAAATCTCCGAACCCGAGAGGAGACTCTTCACAGCGCGCATCTGGGCTTGGCTCGTTTCCGAGAGGGAGACGGGAGTATTTATACGTGGATAGGAACGACAGAAAAGCCCGACAATGCTGAGCGCTGTCACGAGTCAATACTGGACAGAGATTTGAGTGCCAAAAAGGCACAAGTATACGTACAGGTCAAGTTAGGAACATCATATGCGATCGTTGGACGAGGCCCCCCGAAATTGCAAAGGTTCGGTTCCAATTAGCCCCTCCAGTTGCGCGATCAGAATCATTATTGCATGCCACGGTGTATCGGCGACAGTTGGAGGCAACGCTGGTTTGTAAATGTATGAGTCAATCAAAGAACAAAACTTTGATGGATTGAAATACACCGACGAACGCGCAAGGGCTTAGGAACTCTGTAAGTTTCCCTGCGGAGAAAAGCCTAGTGCAGGTGTAACAGCAACTGATCATCGTTTTGCTCGGATTTGTAGGAGTTCTAATTGATTGATGCTCTCACCTGTTCGACACACTTTTGGGGTGTTGGATATTACTGGAGCGTCTATAGACACCTATCTGTCAGGAGAAGAGATAACGAATGATCATGACATTCGGTGGCTTCCTTTTTGCCTAAAGGTTGTTGCTTTTCGAAGTTCTCAGGGAATCACGCATCATGTGTAGGGTATATGCCGTTCCCAGTCGTGTTCTTTACTCGGCCTTAGGGTGTTAAATTATGGAGATGGACGGCCTAAGATAAATCGGTAAGGGAGTGGCATGGAGAGACCGAAAGAACTGCAAATTTGTCAAATGCACGTACGCGGAAATACGGCCTAGTCCATCTCGGTTTGACAATGCAATAAAGATGGTAGAGGTGTTTGCGGCGTCTGGTGATCACATCCCATGGCGCGTGTGCTTCCTAGTCAGTGTCAGCAGAGGAGCCGTTATCGATGGTCATTGATAATTTGATACAGCCTTGATGACGCTATTATCCGGTTGCAGAGGCCACGATATCGATATTTCGGAGGAAACTCTGGATGAGCCGAAGGCGGGTAAAAAACAAGCAGCTCGTTTCGTCTACAACCTACCTTATGAGGATGTGTGGTGGATCAATTGTGCGAACTGGAGGAAAAAGGTGGCGATTGAATGCAGTTTGCAGGGGGCAACGAGGCAGGGCGACAAGACCACGCCACAACATGCCACCCAGACAGCTCGACACAGCTATTCGAAACTTTCCCCGGGTGTGGTTGGCCTTTGCTCACCATGGGACCAGCCAGCCAAGGCCTGCGGTTGTTGCCCTGTCCAGCATGACAAGGAAAGTGCATAATGGTGCTGCCATCGTGCCACGAAGAGTACGGGGTCATTTACTTGCGGAGGTCTGACTGGGGCAATTACAAACCACATAAGCGAAGCTTGTTTTCTCTTGTCGCTTGGCTGAACACTCGTCTGATGCCCTTTCCATGGCTAGCAACTCGAGGCCAACTTAGTGTGGCCATTGTACTTCAAAAGCCATTCGAGAAGAACGCTCCGTGAATGATTTTACTATTGTGGTTTGATCATGCGTAATAGCAGTGGCATCGTGGCCTTGATGGTCCGCACTAAGAACACAAGGTCGCAAAAATGCAGAGGCGAGTCAATTTGTCAATTGTACCATGTTCCACTTATGTAGTTACGTGCGACGTTCCGAATGCACAGTTCCAAGCACCACGAGATCCGGCAACCCATGCTCATTCAGCATGAAAAATGCGGTCGCGCGTCTCGTTTGAGCCGCCGTTCTATACCTTATCAGGGTTACGCCTTTCACAAGTTTATTTTTTCCTTTGTTCGCTCTTGCAGGAAACGACCAGGACAGACCTGCACTAGAGGGTATGTTTCTCCGAACTCGGAATTTCCTTCTGATTTGATATGGCGCTTCCCCCTGATGACAAGCGGTTTCTCCAAGCAGGTGTTTGCCAATGATATGTCGATCGGGATGTCCGTCGTCATTCATTTTTAGATGCATTTCCCTCTCCAAGGGCCATAGATCTCACAGGCGCTGCGGCGCCGTAGCTAAAGGTTATCAATTATTCCTTTCAATAGCTGTGTCCATCTTGGGCAATCAACAACGTGTTGTCCCTGATCTCCTGGTCCCATGCCATGCATAATTACTCACCCGTCTCTATTAGACAAGGCCCTGACTACTGGCATTTATTAGTGGCCTTACGCCGGGTGGCGAGGGTGAACAGGCCTCATCTCATCATCAGCCCCTAGCGATGCAGGTTAAAGAGCATGACACCCTTTTTGGTTCGTGCCTTTGAACATCCCCTTTCTTCGCCACCGTTAGCCGCAGGGTCTACGCTCGGTCTGCGTTTACATATAAACGTCCGTTCGCATTTTCTGTGATTCCTTCCTCAAAACGTCCCCGTCTCTCCCATCTACTCCAGTCTTCACCAATGTCGACCAACACCTCTTACTCAGCCGAGCAATACTCGACAGGTTATAATGCGTATCTCCCAGAGAATACTTCTTCCTCCTGGAACGAACACCAAGAGCCAAATAGCTACTCCTCTTGGGGCTCTTCTGCTTCATTCACGCACCCATCGCCGTCGTCCTCTCCCTACAACCACCAGCAGGAGGAATACCAAAGTGCTGTCGAGACGAGTTCTCAATACGCTAGCCACTCATCGTATCACGACACGAATTACCGATCTGCCCCTTCTTCAGCATCCTCGGATTCTAGCCTTTCACCACATATGGTTCTCACCCCAACACATGACGGGTACGTTGAGCTGCCTCGGTTAGAAGCACAACCACCTTTAGAGCACGCCGCTGTTCACGGGTTGAACACCCACGACATGCAGTCATCTTGTTACGCACATTCGCCCGATTGGTGTGCAGATGGCCTTGAGCCCCACACTTCTTACGGCATGGCCCCTACTCTCACCAGGGCATGGTTCTCCGAGGAGCACACAGCCATAAACGATAAAACCCGGACTCAACGGTTTCACCCACCGAATCAAGGGTATGAGATGGCACCTCACAATCCAATGTCATCCCACTCGGTACTGTTCTCACAACAGCAATATCGGCATTCCCAACAACAACAACAACAACACCAGCAACAACAGCGTCCGCAATTATACCCGCTTCAGATCCCATGCAATACCCAATATAACCATTCCATAACGCATCATCATCCACAGCATCAGATTTTTGCATCGAATCATCCATCTACAGCAGTCGCATCTACTTCTCTTTCAAACGCCCTGTCACCCCCAAAGGTCTCACCTACGCCTAGAATACAGCCACCAATCAAACTCCACCACCCTCGCCCATCTCGCCGTATCCCTATTATTTCTCTTTCGGAATTGGCCTCAGCATCTGCTGATGCCCTCGTTTCCCCTTCTGCTCACGCCACAACCGAGGTTTCTCCAATTTCGCCTCCGCGACAGACTGCCTATCGTAGTTATGATGCACCAGCCAAACCGGACGACTTGCACAGTCGACGTCCAGCGCCCCAGCTGACGACCTCTTCGTGGTCGCCCATAGGGGACTACTACTCCGACCAAATAAGTTGCGAACCGACGCAGCGAGATGGCTTCCTTCTATGTTCATGTGGTTGCATGGAATCATACACCATTCCGGAGTAAAAGTTTCATTAAGCTGTCATTAAATCGTTCGGATACTGTAATTAGTTGTACGTGTTGAATGTTATGCGGAAGGATACAATTGCCAGAACGATGGAATTATGTCTAATCTATCATATGTGTAGCCATGAATAAACTGGTGGATAAACCGGAGAGACAGAACGGGATATATCGCATGTGGGACTTGAATAATTGAGGGTGTCGCAAGGATTTCGAGGAGCAAGGTGATAAGCCGACAATCTTATAGTTGACTAGGGATCATATACCACCGCCTGCCGAAAAGGTTCTTGGTCGAGAAGGCCTCATGTTCTGCACAGAAAGATTTGGCGTATTCGATGGAGAAAGCACGTCGGCCACGCCTTTAGCCAAGAAGGGTACGTGTAGAAGTTCTCGTGAAAGGAGCCGTTCGCCTTTTTTGGCAGGCTCGAGTACAGCTTCATTTCGCCCAGTTGACGTCTCCGACGTCTCCAGATGAGCATTGTCCAGGGAACTACCTTGAGAGCGATCGCACGGGTCGATATCCCCGGTCAGGGTGTCTCCGGGGAAGCGTGTTTGACCATCACCAATAGTTAGCATCCACGAACAGAAATCGACATCCTCAACGGGCATCCCTGCGCATGAGAAGACCAAGTCCGAGGTGAATACAG
Source organism: Pluteus cervinus (assembly GCA_004369065.1). Lineage (NCBI taxonomy): Eukaryota > Fungi > Basidiomycota > Agaricomycetes > Agaricales > Pluteaceae > Pluteus > Pluteus cervinus. The sequence continues at coordinate 2,031,940 of ML208259.1, forward strand.
TTCGGGTTGTTCCATGCCCTAGCGTCGACGGATAGTCTCCAGAAAGTGAGGTTGCAGACTGGTAGTGAGAATCTCTTGCCATGTCCACGCGGTGAACTCGAGGGGAGTCCAAAAGACCAGAAGTAGACCCGAGATTGCTGTCGACGAGATTGTAAAACTCCATGCGTTCGTCCTTTGTTAAGAGGCGGGCCTCATCTTCCGAGAGCATAGAGCCATGATAGTTCCCGAGCATGGGGCTGCCGAGGTAACTCGTCGAAAGAGAATCCAGGGGATGGTCATAGAAGTCGTCCTCATCCTTGACAACAATACAGAAAGAGTCGAGGCCCAAAGAAGTTTTCGTGTTTTCGGTGTGTACGTCTTCTTCTGGGTAGGCTAATTCCGGACACTGCATATCTGAAAAGCTTGCGTCGGTCATTAGAGGGGGAGTTGCTGGCGTGGATTCCTGTTCTTGCATTTGAGACTTCCGGTGTTTGATGACCTTCGGTCGGGGCTTCATTCCATGCACTTCAACAGGCGTAATTGACTCCGTGCTAGGACTTGAGGGTATAGATGACATGGGCCCTTCCAGGCTAGTACTTTGTGATAATGGGGTTGGCTCCTCCGTTTCTTTGGGCTTCCAAATGATGTTTGTAAGTCGCACCTACCAACAACGTGGAATCTACCTGCACAAGAGCCGCAGCAGCAGCCTGAGCCTGAGCTCTTTTTGATCGAACTCGGAGGAGATTAATGTGTTTATCCTCTTTGGCAACTCTTAACCCTGTCGCAAATCGTCATCGAGGGGTCATAAATCTACGTGTGCAACAACTCACCTCTCGAATGAAAATAGTCATAGATGTGTCTCCGATCAACATTATATCGTTCCTGCAAGTCCTTCCTCACTTCGAACGTAGGCATCTTGGCCCCAGGTATTATATGCGCTTCCATTTCTTCTACGAGGTTTGGGTCTAAGCGTCCAGCAAGGCGTTCCGGATTAACTCTTCGAGTTTTTGTCGGACCCTCATCAGGATCCCCTGCCATTAATACTTCACTGGATGGGGCTCTGGGACGTTTTCTCGGTAGCGGTGGTACTTGTACACCATCATCACTTTCCGATTCCGACGCGGCCGCAGAAAATGAACTCATAGAGGCGTTGCGGTGGGTAGGTCTCGCTGGGAGGGAAGGAGTCGTGAAAACAAGAACTACAAGTTGCAGCGCGGTGACGTTACGCGCGCGTCAATCACGTGTGCCGTATAACCCAGCGCCACCCGCAACTTGCCAGCCAGTTCAGCACATACAGATATACATTTATTTTCTATCAAGTCCTAGAAATACAGGCTGGCAGCAAATACAACTTCATGAAATACATATCAGTAAGACCAACAATATGACTGAATTCACTTACTATCGCGCTTGATCTTCATTTGGCACTCCTCCATTTTCTTGAATAATTCCGCATCACCAATTACCCGTGCTGCATCGCGAACCTCTCTGCATGTTTCATCCAACCGGGTGATAACGCGGACAATTGTACCTTCTGGTACGTCTGTGAGTGCCGTGATTTGCTCGAATGGCTAAGACATTGTTAGGTCTGTACATGTCCAAGGAAAAGTAGAATGTATACCATCCCCTTCGCCCATTCATACACCACCTCAAGCAAGCCAAATTTGAGAGTGGATCGGAAGTCCTCTGCAGGTACCTTGTGTCGATCCTGAACACGACCAACGCGTTCACTAATCGCGATGATTGCCTCACGACCTTCCAGCAACTTGGGAGGCATGGCCGGCTCTATTTCCGTCTTCTCTTGGAAAACAAAACATGATAGTAGGGCCACAACCTCCTCAGGTTCATAGCCCGCCAGCGTGTTTTCGAGGATGAGTTCGGTGAGCACTAGTTCATTTGCTGAGTTGATCTGAAATCTAAAGTAAGTCTCAGAGACTACTTCCAGGCAGGGACCCACCTCGCAGGCTACCCGCCCCTTCAGCAAGACAGTAGAGTTCTCGTCGATAAAACGAAGCTCCTTCAGCACCTCGATTCGCTGTTCATAGTCTGGTATTAGGTCGAGGTTCTGATCGGAAATTGCGAGTTTTAGATAGTCTATATTAGACCGGAGTACTTTTTCTCCGTGGAGGATTGCATACTGTTGCTGTCAGCCGAGCGCAACCCCGAAAACATACATGAGACTTACGTGACTTTCGAAGCTAGGGCAGTTTCGGTAATCCCGACTCCTTATCCGTTTAGCGTGCCCATCGCGCGCCCTCAGAGCCTCTTGAAACTCGACGTTTCTCATTCGATTCCAATCGACTTCTGGGACAATGCCTCCAGCTTGCCAGTCACTGATGGAGGTGGTTAGCAATACGGCTCCTTCTTTTAATCGCGCTATCAGCTTGCGATCAAGGATCGCGTTCACGTCAATCTAAAACAGTTGAGAGAGGCCCAATAGTCACCGAAATGATACGGCTAACCTTGATCGTTTTGTCGGTGACATACAAAATGCTTTTCAAAGATACTGTCCGCACTTCATACACGCCATCATGCACCACGAGGATCTCTGGTGGTGGCGGCCATATCGGTGGAACTGGTTGTGATTCCGTGTCTATTCGAGCGTCAGTCAGGGAAGGTATAGAAACAGAACATTATCGGACCGTTGTTCCCTCTGTCCTTTGTTTCTTGATCGACTAGGGCGAGTACGATATAGTGTTTGGTTTTCTCGAAAGCACCAGAGTCATCTATGGCCGGGGCCGATCGAAGTAATATCGCCGTGTTACTAGTCCTAAAGTGCTGGAAGGGCAAGGTGAAACACTATCCTCACAACGGAATAGCACGACTCACACTGTCGTGAACAATAACAACACGTCCTGGCGCCAGAATTTTAGTACCTTGGGGGTGATGAACGGCCATTTGCAAAATTTTGGCATTGTAGTGAACAATTTCCAAGGACGTGTCATAATAGGTATCAATAGCCGGTTGGCAGGTCGAACAATCTAGTTTCGTCATTGCCAGCAGCTTACGCTCTCCCTAAAAGAACGTGAGGACGATACAATGGAGGACTGAGGGCTGCAGCCCACCTCCTTGACTCGAAGTTGCTGCTCTGGTAGCAATCTTTGGGACGCATTTTCCGAAAAGCTTCGCTTGATCATCTCCTCCACCTTGAGGGCTTCCACACGTAATAAGTTCAAAATCATGCTGTAGGTTAACCGGAACTGCGACGACAGTTTTCCAGGCGTTCCAAGCATCATTGTATGCAATGCAGTTTGCTGTGGGTCACCTCCATATGGGTCACGACGTGAATTATTGAGACACGAACCTCGGGAAGTTGATCATTGCAGACTAAGATGACTGTTCCTGTTGCGTCCAGCCCGCGGCGACCAGCCCGACCGGCCATCTGCGTATACTCACCAGGCAGGATATCACGGAAACTACGGCCGTCATGTTTGCGCATATTCGAAAAAACGACGCATCGTGCTGGCATGTTCACACCCTAGAATACGATGAATCACTATCATGGGATGCACTCAATAAAACACTTACCATTGCAAAGGTCTCCGTGGCGAAGAGGATCTTGACCAACCCCCTTGCAAAAAGGATTTCCACCAACTAAATCAAGTGAGCAATTGTCTTTCCAAGTTGTACTGGAAACCAACTTCTTTTACTATTGGAAGCAGACCGCCGTGGTGGATACCAATACCTCTGGATAAAAGGTCGCGCATACGAGCAATTTGAGGGAGTTTTCGATCAGGAACTACATAAATCAGCACGCATCAGGAAGTGAAGACCGCAGCTTACCGCTCAGCCTCGCCAAAGCTTTTTCGATGGCTACATGCACTTCACTCTTTTCGACAGCCGTACAGAGATCAGCATTCGTTAGCGTGGACGCATTCTCCTCGCATCGCTTTTTGGACAGCGTGAAAACCACCACCGGGAGAAGGTTTTCTTTCCTTAACAGATTTAGCAAGTGAACATAAAGATTTCTATCCGTTCCCGTGTGGATATTCCGAGGAGGTGCACTACCCCCTCTTCCACCACGAGCTGGAGCACCACGACCCCCACGATGTTGCTGCTGGCCCCTTTGGCCTGCTGCAGCTCCGCGAGCACCAACACGTTGTACAGGGGCCAAGCCTGCTGCCTCTCGTTCCTTGTCCTGTTTGCGGCGGAGAGCCTCACCCGCGTCTTTGTATCTGTACAAGTTCGGTCAGTGCTTTGTCGTGAATGAGGCTTTCACATACCCAGTCGACACAAAATTACGCTTCGCATCAACGATCTTGAACAATCCACGTCCGGCATATAGGTAATGCTCGAGAGGAACCGGTCGTTGAGGAGTCGATATGACATATATGTCCTTCTTTTTCGTACGACTATCCAAACATTAGACTTCCACCACAGGACTGTTGATAAAGTCCTTACCCAACCCAGTCAGCAAATTCTTTTGTGTTCGGGACCGTGGCTGAAAGCAAGATTATGTTGACGTGATCGGGGAGCATTATAATCACTTCTTCCCAAACGACCCCTCTCTGATGTTCTTCATGAATGATGTAAGATGAAGAGTCAACTAGGAAATACCTCTGCGTCATTGACATAATGAACTTCGTCGAATATCACGAACTCAACGTCTCGGATGAGATCGGCCCCTTTGTAAAGCATACTCCGTAGAATTTCGGTAGTCATTACCAAGCAGCTCGCCTCCGGGTTAATCTGCACGTCGCCAGTAAGGATACCCACAGAGGAGGACGAGAAAGTTTGCTTGAAATCCCGGAACTTTTGATTGGACAAAGCCTTAATGGGCGAGGTATAGATCGCCCTTGAGAAGATATGTCAGGGAACATCACCAATTGAATGTTGGTGCGACTGTACCGAGTCATATGCTTTTCGGCGAGGGAGATGGCATACTCTGCAACCACTGTTTTTCCAGCAGAGGTGTGAGCTGCCACAAAAACGGAGTCGCCCATCTCGAGGTGGTAAACAGCCTGCTTTTGGAAAGTATCCAGCTCGAATGGATACTGCGAACACGGTGAACCTAGTACGGCTAATAGAAATAGAATAAACCTTGTGGGCCATGACTGGGACAAGTTCATGGAAGTTCGTTAGAGGCGTATTGACGTCGATTACATGAGCCCATTCTCGCTTTTGATATTGAGCACGCTTCTTGCGACTTTGCGCCTTGACTGGCTTGAGGTGTGAAGCCTATGAACTGGTTAACAAGTGGGAGGTCGTGAGTTATCAAGCCCTTGACATACTGTTGTGGGAAGGAAATTATCTATCTCCGATCCCTGTTGTATTGGCACAGGTTCATCATAGTCAACGACATGACCCTACACGAACCACTGAGAACCTGGGTGGAGCGCGCAATTATGGTGCGTACCGTGCTTTCAGGGGGTTGGGCCTGATCTGGTGGATCTTCTGGCGACAACCAATCGTCTTCCTCAGGTTCCTCGCCGGGTAATCGCAAGCCACGGGTGAAACCAGGAGGAATCGTTCGAAGATGTTTATTGCCACCACCCTTTCTTGAGTCCACGACATCCAGAGCATCCTCGAGTCCACCTGGAAGAAAGGGGATATGGCCTGTCTTGCCGCGAACGAACGCGCTGTTTGGCGCGGGGGCACGGTCCAACGATGTTGAAGTTAACGCGGTGCCTACACGTGTTTCAGCTATCTTAGGCGCGACGGTTAAGACCAGCTTTTAGGCGTATTACAGCGATACTCACTTCAGTTAACCCAGTGACGCGTCCATCAAGACCACTCCGAACATACGTGACCGAGGTCGGTGGTGGTGAAGGATCGAGAGACAACAAAGACGGAACTGATAGTTTGTGTTCCCAGTGCCTGATGAACAATTGTCAGTACGAAAACCAGATGGTTTAACCTTGCTTTCGAACACTTGATATGACGGAAGCCAATGGCCGGGGAAGCGACTGCTTGGTAAAAGCAATTTTTTCTCTATTTCTTGGTGGATCTGCTCTTGGGATGGCGGCCCCGAAAGACCAAGAATCTCACAAAGTTCTTCTTCTCCCCTCAGTGGGGGATCGACGATATGTTGGATGAGCTTTCCAAGTTCCTCTGTGTCCATTGTCGGCGTAATTTGCACAACGGAAAAGGCTTACACAGCCACCAGCCAAGCTACTGTAACACAAGGTTCAGTGCTCAGCCGCTTGTTGCCTTATGAACGACTTGCCTTGCCGGCGTTACATCTCACACATCTCTGATGCTGATGTAGGAAGTACTGACCATCGTGGTCCTTGAGCAAGCTACGCTGAGCGGTGTCGAGCGTTAGTTCTTTGTTTCTTTCCAACTAATGGTTTTGTGGAATTTCACCATAGACGACGCCAGCCCATCCCTAAATTATGTTCCGTTTTGTGCGTCAATGTTACTCATCCTGTTTGACCCGCATCTGATGCCACTCTAGCCGATGGAAACGACCTCTTAGATGGATGGAAGACGTGGTATACTAGGTCTGGTTTCGGCCTCACCGCCAGCGATGGAGACTCGTTTCATGTTACATCTTCACCAAATTCGAGTGTCAGCCTAGAGTTCCATGGTGGGTTCATTCCATATTCCCAACAGTCCCTATCATCTTCATTGACACCCTATTAGGCACAGGGATAGAACTCTATGGCACCTCTAACGCCCCCTTCGATGTCACAATTGATAATAATATCGTGCCTTCCCTGGAATCTTCATCGTCCCTGCTTTACTCCGTCTCGAACCTTGTCGAGGATGTTCATTATGGTGGTGTCCCATTCGTAGATCTCATGAAAGTAACTCTGATTGCCTTGTTCTTCAGTTACGGTCTCTCCTAAGCCCAGCAATTCAAGCCAGCAATTCGGTCTGGACTATGTGACTATATCTACACCTTTACCTGAAGAGTATGTCTTCAAGTTCTATGATCAACTTGGCACGAAACTGATAAATACAGTGAAAATCCCCTTCTGCCTGTCATTATTGATCCTAATGATGGGAAGCTTCATCATCAAGGATCCTGGACTCCGACCAACAGCAGCTTACAAACGACCGACCAAGATGCGAGCGTCAGTTGGAACGTCACAGGTGCACGAGCTGTCTATTTCAAGGGTTCAATGGCGCCAGATAGCTCGCTGTATTCAGTCGTAAGTCAAGCCCCATTGCGATTACGCAGATGAAATACATTCTCTATTAGGCCCTTAATGGTGTCACCACGAAATTTAATGCCACCTCCCTTCGACCCATACACGATACCGTGCTGTTCTTTCAGTGTGGACTGAACCCAGCCGTTAATTACACCATTAGTATCACCAATTTAGTGGGTGGTAAGGCCCTCGAGTTGACATCACTCGCAGAATTCTTGCAGCAACCCAAGAATGCTGCCAATACGCCTTCCGATCCCGGGTACGTGCATTTGCTAATTTCACTTGTTTGAGCGATTCACCCTCATCCTCGTGGAAATACAACCAGGCCCGCAACAAAGACAAAATTGAATCCAGCAGTGATATATGGTCCTGTCCTCGCCACTATAGTGGCTTCCTTCGTATTTGCTTTCCTATTCAATTACTTTCGTCAACGACTTGGAAAGCTCCGCTATATCAGAAACCACATGCCAGAAAAACTGACGCTCACTTTCCAACCTTCTGCTGCTGATACCCGTGGCCCGCCACCACCACCTCGTCCCTCCCGTCCTCCTTTTGATATCCTCGAGGTCACCGCCGAAGAGCCAGCATCACCAACTAGTCCCCCGATCTCCCCAGCTTCCCCAATCTCTCCAGCTCGATCTCCTAATCGACTCCCATCGTACCATACCGGAGATGCCCCACACAACTCGTCTCCTAAAAAATTCATATCGAAAGCTCCGATAGTTGCCTCTCCACCTCGCCCTGTAAAGCCACTACTACCACCACCACCTAGCCCATCACCACCCTCAATTCTATCGCTACTTACCTCCCCACCACCGACTGCAGCTCCTTCAAGCATAGGCACTATTCGCAAACTACCGATACCCCCCGTTTACCCAAATACGATCTCTCGTTTACAGGGAGAACACGAGCCAGGTCAATCCTCCGGCAATATCACCCCGTTGCCTGTATACCAAAAATTCCCTTCATCTTCCCAAAACCTCTGATATGTTGGATGAGCTTTCCGAGCTCCTTGGTGTGATTTACACAACTTACACAGCCACAGAGGCCTTTACTAATATATCGGAACTATTCGCCTGCCAAGCCTTGCCGGTTAGATTCCAACAAACGATAAAGCTATATAATGCCGTGGCGTCATCCAAACAAAGCTTCTTTTCCTTCCTCTTCCTCTCTTCCTCTTTCTAGCATTCCCCAGCCCTCTTGACGAGGACACACACTCCTTTCCGTTGACCGGGTTCACCCATTCATGACACGGTATGTTACCTCGTGCATTATCCGTATATTCTGAACAATGGCCATAGACATGATTGCACTGTTGAACATCGTCTTTGTTCTCGCTCAGGCAGCCCGCGTAGCTCGTGCTACACCGGAGAAGTTTGTTCTTCCCAATCCCCCTTCCATACCACCTGGCCCTCTCTTTGACGCGACTGCAACTCGGGCTGCGACAGGTGCTCAAATCCGAAACGCTGCAAACCCCAATCTTTGCTTCGATGTTTCTGATTTCCGGGCGGGTGATTCCCGATTTAACCTCGTTCCAGTTGCTCTCAAACCATGCGACTCCACTGTCGATGGCCAGATGTTTGACTTGATAACCAAGGTCGGGATCGCAGAACTTGATTTAATGATATACTAAACCCATTATGTAGGGCCAACATAACAACGTTCCAGATGGCAGTCGAACCATCATTGTATCAACTCAGCAACTTACGTGCGTTGACCGGACGACTAACATCAATGATCGTACGCGCCCGGGTCTTTTTGCTTGTGGTGGTCGTGCTGCAGGTGATGGCGAAACTACTGCTGATCAGCAGTACTTCTTCAACTCCGACGCTAGCTTGACCGGTGGTATCGGCTTCCCTCTTGCTCAGAATGCCCAAAACAACGGTGTGGGCGATGGAAACCAGTGCTTAACCCTTGACAATGACGGGTTCTTGATCAACACATCCTGCTCTCCACCCAACTTCACTCCAGAACAAACTTGGTTCATTGAAGAGCCTGGCACCGCCGCTCAGCCACCGCATTCTCAGATTTCGAAAGCCACTTCTGCTGCAGTGATATATGGTCCCATCCTCGCCATCGTAGTGGCTTCCTTCGTATTTGCTTTTCTATTCAATTACTTTCGTCAACGACTTGGGAAGGTCCGATATATCAGAGACCACATGCCAGAAAAACCGATGCACCCCTTCCAACCTTCTGCTGCTGATACCCGTGGCCCGCCACCACATCGTCCCTTCCGTCCTCCTTTTGATGTCCTCGAGGTCACCACCGAAGAGCCAGCATCACCAACTAGTTCCTCGATCTCCCCATTCTCCCCATTCTCTTCAACTCAGTCAACCCAGCCGCTACCTACCTCCCCACCACCGATTGCAGCGCCTTCAAGAACAGGCACCACTCGCAAACTACCGATACCACCCGTTTACCCAGATATGATCTCTCGTTTACAGGGAGAACACGAGCCGCCGCCTGTATACGAACGATTCTCTTCTTAAAATCCCTTTTTACTTATTCGCTGGCGGATACCCTCATGTACTCTCACAATTACGATATCGCCTTCTGTCTCGTGCCAATAAAGTGCTACTACTGTATGAATTACAAGATTGTTGATACATGCATGAAACCAATGTCCAAAAGACAATTGCGAGGGGTAAATCGTAAAGAGGTGGTAAAGTCGGTGATATACAATAAATACGACAACACCGTAAGGTTCCATTAGGGAGCGATTATAGCCAAAATTAGCATACAAAATAAAATAGGATATCACACGATATGCTTCACTGACGCCTCTTCCGAGCGTAGACGTCTTGTAGTCGGACGTAGTGTGGGTATTGAGCCGCCATCAATTCCGCGGTGGCATTTAATTCCAGCTCGTCCACAAGTTCCTCTGGAAGACCATTGCCTAGAAGTAGCGGACGACCAGATTTTAAGAAAGCCTGGGAAGGATGAGCAAAGGATTAACGAGTGGGTCCAAACAGACTTACAATGATGTCATCTCGCATACAAGCAGCTACGCGCTTTTGCGCGTCGCTACCGTTAATCCACGGAGATGTAGGTACCCAGTAGTCCTGATACACGACGTCTTCGAAAGCCGGATGTTCACGAATCCACGAGTGGAGATGTGTGGCAGCATCGGGACTCCCACCAGAGTTTATAACAGCGAGTTTTGCGAACGCAAGCCATCGTGACCACCACGGAGGACCTACTTGATGTGTTCCAACTTCTACGCGATTTTTATTGGCGTCGTACATATGAAAATCAAACTCGAGGAGGTGGATTAGACCGCCGGGCCGCAGCACCCGACTTATGTGATCAATTAGGCTTGCATAGTCCCTGATCTATAAATTCAGGACCAGAAGTAATAATTAAAATTAGTAACTTGGTAGGGGGCGTCAAAGGGGAGAACTTACACCCGAGGCGATCAGCCTGGCGTGCACGACATCAAAGTCACCGTAAAAATGTTCCAACCCAAGGTTGATATCGTCAACTTCACTTCTGAAAATTCAAAGTTAGAAGGGGGTCCAATCCATGGTAGAAATCAGCCTCACCTACAATTCGGAGGCATTGACCTACGAGGGATTAGATTGTGCATATAGAACGGATGGAGAGAACATACGGAGACTGCATGGGAATAAGATCGACAGCAACCGCGTTGCAATGGGGGAAGGCGTGAGCGATATCCATAATCCTGTGCCCCTGTTATTTCGCCGCCCATAATATAACTCAAGGAACTTACCAGCTACCACTGCCACACCCAAGGTCCAGGCATGCCTTAGTTTCGCCGGGGAATTCCTGGGCCATGACCTCCTCCATGGGAGGGGGGTACAGGCCCATAACCTCCTTGAACATGACATGTTGCTTATCTGAAGCGAATAGTGTCAGGGCCCGTTGTTGGAGACGTTGGCGCGTCGCTTACCCAGGCGGTCGAGCTCCTCTTTGTCTGCTGGGAGTCGATATATATCCGAGTAGTTGTTCAGACCCCGGCCATACTCCTGTCTGAAGATATGGCGCTGTAACGAGCTTGTCAAGGACCAGACAGAGGGAGACGGGGAGACGGAGCGCATCGACAAATCATGGGAGGTCGCTGAACTGGCGGCCTCGCTCGGTGTTGGGCTGAAAGGAGGGAGGGATGCGACAGAGTACGCCTCGCTGTCGAGATCATCGTCGAGGATTGGGGACGGTATGAGACAACGGAGAGGCTGGGACATGACAAGGACCATGGTGGTAGATGATGAGTGCAAAGAGACTATATAATGGTGTTCTCCTTACCTGCGTCAGGGCACGCCCGGCTCAATCGTGCGAGACAGCCAACGGCGGATATCATCTGCCCTTCCGAAATCTTTGGAAAACGTGGCTCTCACCGCGATCTCTGCCAAATCTGACGCCACGTGACCCCGGAACAGCTCATCCACTCAAGCAAACACGGCCCATCTTTGGGCGATTGGCGGTCCTCACAAACGCGCCAACCAGCTGGCCCGGTCCCAGTACATATAAGTACCCGTTTGAATGCTCTCCTGTTCCTTCGCTCACCCATTCTTTCCAAGGTAGGTCCCAATCATTACTCGCTGCTTCCGGCAATCATTCCCAAGTGGGCCTCTTGTTCTCCCCCACCCATCAGAGTAAGCAATGGAAAATTTCAGCCAGGTTGGTCTCATCAACCCCGCTGAGATATGCATATGCACATCACAATTACGCAGATAGGCACTTGCTTCAATTACTTTTTGCCTTCGCGTATAGACCTGACCGTTCCCAATCTGGGTATCATGACCCAGCCTCTTCTCTTGCAGCCTGGGTTCTTGAAATGGGCGTTTCTCCGGTCCTTTTCAGAGTTGTCGAACCAGGCGGGGATAGGACCACAACTCTCTCACATGCTGCCCAACTCATTCACATTCTTCAGGTCCAACCTCTGCTGACAGCAATCTTGGTACACGACCTACGCTCTGGCTGTTGGCAACAACGAGTTCTCCCTGAGGCATTATCCGGAGTTTCATGAAAAAAATACAATCACATAGCTGCCTCGTCATCGAGCAGGCATGTGTTGGACTACCCTCGAATTTAGCGGCTTTCCGGCGAGTGAGACGGTCAACACACTATCTTTGGAGATGCCACTACACCCACCGAGATCAGATCTGGACAGAATCCTTCACAGAAGCGGCAAGTATCTTCATATTGCTCGAGATCAACCTGTGATTCTGCTCTGTGTACTCGAGGACTGTCAAGTTTCTTGCTGGCGTCTAGACGTAAAGTGATTTACAATTCCCTGACCTCGGGGCCGTGAACTACTTGCCTGCCAACCTCGTTTCGGCAAGGAAGGAGCACCTTCTTTCTGTCACTCGGTCGGATTCCACACCTCCTTGGTCGGCTGGACCAGGCTCTCCCAGCACTACGAATTGGTCGTCTTTCCTCCGCCGAACATCGGAAACTTCCTCCTACTTCCCGCTTTGTGGCAATAAAGCCACCGACTCAGGCTACCGACATCCAAGGCTGCAAAGTAACACAGACGTAAAAATGTCTAATTGCTTCCCGAGGTTCTCTTGTTCTTTGCGTTCCTTGCAGGCACGATGGTGCATTACCCCATAAATGTCGATAGTGAACGACAAAATTTGCCTAGTCTTGGTATCGGTGGATCGTCAGGTTCTACCACGCCTCGTACCAACTCCTGTCAACGAATGAACCACTCGTTAGCACATCGATTCTATGGGATACGACATCTTGCATGCCCACGCCCACTCCAACACCGCCGAGAGTGCCGACAAGAGTTGATTTGTATGCCAACCAGCACATTTCGTACATCATTCCCACTCCTGTGTATACGCACAAGATGTGACGCACTTGAAGGATCGTTGTGTCCCATCAAGTGTTCATTTCGCAGATGTTCTTCCGTTGGCTATTATTATCGCCACGCCATCTCGGGCTTCTTGTAGGTGGAGATATGAATCATTTAGTTTGCTTTGCTTCCAGTCATCAATTCTACGTCCAATTAAGTTCTTTGCGTTGATGCTAAAAGCACGGTACAGGGAACCTTGAGAACGCGAGGGTCACGGGCCGTACGTCGACCGCGGAATAGATTGCAGCGTTAACTCCCATGAACAACCCAGGACGAAGGGTAGAAGAATGGGTACACACTCAACTTAACTTCGTAGTATTCCACGCACACGCGATAAGCTATAGCATTCACAAGAGAGGGTTGGATATGTCAAGATGGACAGATATTCTCTGACAAAACACGTCCTTCTACAGGTCGCTACGCCGGTCGGACATGGGTGTTGTTCAGCATTATAGCTTGACCTGAAGACCTGAACCCACATAAGGTTACCATCGTGAAGACTGAAAAATACATTGTTCTCTTCCGGTCAATCGGTTCGGGATGTGTACATGGATCTGATTGGCTCCTTCAGAAATTAATCCGCTTCGACCCGGCCGCCCACTTTCATTCAAGTTCATTCCCCACACGTCGGAAATACGAGCGGGATACATTCAAGTGGCCGCTCAGAAACCGTTGGTTGGGTTCGATTTTTTTGCTTGTTACAAAGCAGGAATCTTGAACAGAAGCCAATCACCCCTTCTTTCCGCTTAATTATCGTGGATGACGAAAGGAAGACTCTGGCCAGCCTGTTCCGAGAACAACTTGTGACAAGATGGTGAGAGAAATCGACCATAATCGCCAGATATCATTGAACAGTAGAGCAGGGTTGCTGGAACTAACGTACAAAACGCCTATTGGATCTCGTTGAACCTTGTTATCGGTTGCAGCACCGGCAGATTGAGATCCATCCCAAGATTGCTCCCGGCTTTCGCATCAATCATCGTTTCTTCAGGGCAGCGAATCGTTTGGCGAGTGCTTCAAATTCATCCTCCTCCTTGGGAGGGGGCGATTGTGGTGTCGTTGGAGCGGCCTTGGAAGGCGTGGTTGAACTCTCATCCTCCGTCGGAGGTATGTCAGGTAATTTGGGGGCTGCCTCGGCAGCTAAGCCTTTCTTCGCTACGTCAGGCAGCTGTGAGCTAGCGTCCTCTCCATCTTTTTCTGACAACCCCTACGTGGTAAAGAATTCAGTCATGGGTGTTGTTGTGCCTCGATAGGAGCCAACCTCTTGTTTTTCCTCGTTGAGCTTGGCGAGGGGTGTCCACGGCACGCCGTAGGCTTTAGCTATTTCCGTGATATAGGCGTCCACAAGCTCTGGAGATGGTGTCTCCGTGGAGAGCTTACGGCGTACCTAGAAGCCCAATGGAGTAAGCCCCTCGGACGGAGATGCGTTGAGCTTCATTTTGGAATAAGGACTTGCCCGATCGCTAACCAAATCATCACGATTCTCCATTACCGCAACTGAGTACTCTCGCCCGTATTTGTGCATGAGGATGTCGCGCAATATGTGCAGTTCTTTGATGATACTAAATGCAGCACGGAGGACGGCAAGACAAATAATAGTCACCTTTCAACTCGGTGCGTGGAGCAGCATGTATGACACTTGCGACACCCTCGGCGATCCCTTGTTAGGTATCTCCGGTCGGTACAGGCGTAGACTGAATACAGACACATACCTGGGTCAGGTTCTCTTGTGCTGACCGAAATGTCAGCTGGCTGGAAAATAGAGTGGGACCTATAACTCACTTCTGTTCCAGAAGACCGAACCTGGCGAACAGGAGTTCACAGTAGAGTTCTAAGAGCTCCAGGAGTTCGACGTGAATGTCCTCATGGATGACTGTGCCCGCTGTGTCAGCCAGGAAGCAACGGAACTGTGCGTCGCCATACTTGTCTCTACTTTCACTCGGGCGGTCTCTATCTTGCCGCGCTCTAAGAGGGTGGCGATGTCCCTTCGGGACGCCTTGGCCTGCGCCTCTTTCTTCTGCTGAAGAGTGCGTAACCTCTGGATGGACAATCTGATATATCGGGTCGGTTAACTTGACCCGTAGATTAGATCCCATGGTAATACCTGATCTGGACCTATACGACTATGTGAGACTCAGCGACTAATTAACGAGATAGACCGGAGTATGCAGACCTTAGCTTTAGCGGAATTCCAGGGAGGCATTGATAGGACTGTAGAGGATGTTCGTTCCAAATGCGCAGCTATGATAGCGGTTCCGGGAAAGAGCTCTTGCGTCATGACTTCAATAACAGGTTGTTGGGCAACAGGCACAAACAAGATCACCACGACATGATAATGAGTTCAGAGTATTTCGGCCAGCGGACCATCTGCATCATACGTAGTAACTTCAAATGACGGAGACCGTTCGTCAATGCTCCTTGGAGATGATCACATTCAATGCTGTAAACCTGGAACCATCATTCATCCGAGTCTCCTAATTTGTAGAATCTTTTGTGCAAGCACCTGCTATTTTTTCCCGGGGACCTTCCGTGACCCTACAAGCGCTCATAGGAGGTATTTGTATTGTTATAGCCCCTTTCTCACTGTTTTGAAGAAGCAGAAGACGGCGTTTTTACTTGTTCACGGACGAATGTGATGGAAGATGACTCGAAACAGGGGTTTGGGCAAGGTGACGGTGAAGCTCGTCACTCGTGCAGTGTTAGAAGCGGGAAGTGATGGTTACCTGTGGTATACGCTGGATTTTAGGTTGTGTGAATTAGCCAGCCGTGATGCCAACGGGTGGATTAGACGGAGACATCTTTTCTTGCCAGCGTGGTGCGATTGTCCTTTGACTGAACCCTTGACAAGCGCCCACTCACTGCTCTGGCTGGTCGTCCATGGCCGCTTCAAGGTCCCAGACCATACGTCAATCGCTTCATCTCTACATAGACCCCTCTCCGTACCATGTCCATCCCCTTCCCATCGCCTCACCCGATGCCAGTACGTCACCCTCAGTTCGCAGCACAACAGGCACCATAGGCACCATTGGCACAACGGCTTCCACTTCAACAAGCCTAACCACTCCCATCGACGAGTGGAACATATTCTCTGTCCTTTGTCTTCATGAATTCCAGACAACAGATACA
This sequence comes from Pluteus cervinus, assembly GCA_004369065.1. Taxonomy (NCBI): domain Eukaryota; kingdom Fungi; phylum Basidiomycota; class Agaricomycetes; order Agaricales; family Pluteaceae; genus Pluteus; species Pluteus cervinus. The sequence continues at coordinate 2,047,963 of ML208259.1, forward strand.
GATCAGTTGGGCTTCCGAAAGAATGAGATACTAGAGGTCGTCAAGCAGGAGGAGTCAGGATGGTGGGCGGCGATGAGGCGAGACGAGAACTTCATTGGATGGATCCCGGCCAACTTTGTCGTGCCACTTAGCGAGGAAATGTCGGAAAAGCTTCGAAATATTCGGGAAGAATTGCGCATCTACGAATATACTGCTGAAGAGTTGTATAACAACGCTGCCACCGCGCCGAGCTTTGCCCCGTTGTATGACTCGGAACCAGAGCTGAGTCCTTCACCTACCTATCCAAGACGGAATTATTCTTCACCAAGAGTGCGTATTTGTCATTTTATCCATGCTGTGAACGGCTTTCTCACTCTTGCCGGTTTACACCTTCAGAATCTCCATTCACCACGCAATTATCAGTATCTTTCTCCACAATCAGAGGCCCAATCCGGACAACGATCATGGCCATATCCACCACCCTCGCCTTCAACGCCTATGCCCCAACCGCCCGTAGCCCAACCTCTTTATATCGACAAGCCGACCCCTCCCACACCCAAGGAGGAAGAGATGACCTCTCCTCGGGACCCTGCCATCACCCGTGCTCGTCGGGAAGGCATCATGCGATTTGATAGCCTAAGTCGGAAGGGTTCAACCCGGCAACCTATTCCAGCACAAATACCTTGGTATCTTCGACCTCGGTTCGCAGATCAGCTCGACTTTGATAGCGAAGGCCATGTACGATTCGGCACTCTTGTCGCTCTTGTGGAGAAGTTGGCTTCCGATTCATTTTCAACGAAAGAAGCACATAGTGAGCCTCTAACTGCAGCATGCTGACGGTCACGATTGACACGGAGGTTAACAGAGCTCGCAGAGGACATGACCTTCCGAAACATATTTCTGATGACATTTCGGACATTCATGACTGCAGACCAGCTTTTTGACATGCTGGTCGAACGTTACCGAATGAATCATCCAGAGCAGGCAGAAGGCGCAGAGTACGAGGATTGGAAAGAGAGATTCTTGCTGCCAACTCAGAAGCGCGTGTTGACCATTTTCACGATGTGGTTGGAGGATCATAGACTTTTAGAAGAAGAGCCTCATATCGCTGGGAGGATGACAGAGTTTTTGACTTTTATTGCGCCTCCTTCACTACTTGCAACTACTGCGAAACTCATCATTCAGTCTATCGAACGTTTGGTAAGTCTGTCGTTCTTCAATAGCCTTTATTTTCTTCTCTTCTTTTGGGCGTATATTCATGAACTATCTTGCAGACATTCGCGAACCCTTCGCAGAACCCATCAGTTCAACCAAAACGACGACGAAGGTCGCGGGCTCACAAAGGGGATCTACTCCGAATGGATGCTGCCGATCTCGCAGAACAACTAGCCCTTTTGGAGCACAAGAACTATGTCAAGATATCGCCGCAGGAGTGCATCACTTACTCCTCAAGTCAGATGAGTCCCGCTGTTGCGAATTTGTGCGCATTTTGTGGGACACATGATAAGTTGGGAGCTTGGGTTAAGATGAGTATATTGACGAATGAAGCATTGGGCAAGAGGGCGGATACTGTTGACTTTTGGATCAAAGTTGCGGAGGTGAGTTCTCTTTCTCCACACCCCTCGATTTGTTCTTTGTTCTGGCTGCTTTCCGTGAATACGGTGGGACTAACGTCTGCTCCATGTTCTTCCTTTTAGAAATGTCGAAATTTGCACAACTACGCCTCAATGAGTTCGCTTATCACCGCACTTTCAAGTACGGTGATATCCAAGTTACACCTGACATGGGCGCATGTGGGCAGGAAATCTGCTCTGGACAATCTCCTCAAATACAACGAACCCAGCGGCGGCTTCGCTGGCTATCGCTTACTCCTCAGTAACGTCGAAGGATCTTGCGTCCCTTTCATCGGGATGTATCTCACTGATATCTGTCATATCGGTGATCAGTATCCAGACGACGGGGAAAGGATATCATTTATCCGAAGACAGAGATGGTTTGAAACTGTCTCTGCGGTGCTTCGATATCAATCAAGACCGTATAATATCGCCGAGAGCGAATCGACGAGGAACTATATTTTGACGAATTTGCAGATTGGGAGTTTGAAGGATCCGGCGTGGTTTTGGGTGAAGAGTAAGGAAGTCCAGGAGACTGAGATGGCTCATGCGGATATCAGGAGAGGGTTAGAAGCTGCTGGATTCTAATATTCTCTTTCTTTTATCTTCTATTTTTTTCTTTGCCTTATCTATTTTTTGCCCATGTTGTACCCTTTCCCAATTGCTTTGGATCCCATTATTTATCAGGGGGGCCTGTTGTAGTTGAGACTGTCCATTATTAGTGCTGTATTGCAAGTGCTCTGGAAATTAGAAATTACTTGTTACTTGGAAAATCGTTTGCAAGATCAAATTTGTATCTAGATCAATTCATGTGCCACGCATACAATGGTCGTCAACGTCGCAAAAAAGAGTATGTATATCCTCAAGTGTCCAAAAAAAAAGAGAAACGAGCTAGTAACAAGAAAGCGGAAACAAAGTAAACTACAAAAAATTGAGATGGCTAGGTATGAAGAGAAATCGTGTGTGGTGTTGCGGGTCCGATCGGGGTGTATGGTAAGGTCGAGATGGTTAACAATTGCATTGGTCGCCACCTGCTTGAGGGGTTGATTGTTGGCTGAGATCAACACCAGCCCTGCCTGCTGCGGGACGAGCACTGGAGCCGGCTCGTGATGCCTGCGGCGCGGTCAAGGGCAGCTTCTTGGCTACATGGGAAAAGAAGATAGGGTTTAAATCGGCGCGCGTATTTAAAAAAATGAAAGTGGGCATTGCTCACCAATTGCAGTAAATATCTCTGATACGCCTTCACCCGTCTTTGCGCTAGTTTCACCCCACATCAGCCCCTCTTCCTCGGCGTACTTCCTGGCCTCTTCTTGTGAGACCTGACGACGAGCAGAAAGATCGGTCTTGTTGCCACACAAGGCGATGACTATTGAAGGGTCGGCTTGACGTTGTAGTTCCCTAATCCATGTGCGTGCCTTCTCGAGTGATGAGGTTTGAGTGATATCGTACACGACTACGGCGCAGTTTGCATTACGATAATACATGGGTGCCTGGTGGGAACAGAGACGAGCGCGGTATAAGTGAAAGGAAAGACGAGGAACGGAGAGCGACGTACGAGACTCTGTGAATAAGGTTGAGATAGAATCAAGGTACTGGGTGATAGGCTGCATGGAGCTTACCTTGTACCGCTCTTGTCCAGCAGTATCCCTGCGGCGAGTCAGTGACAAGAGAAGAGGTGAAAAAAGAAACGATAACATACCATATCTCAAACTTTACTGTACTCTGGTCGTCGAGAGTAACAGTCTGGGTCAGGAAGGCAGCTAGGCGACAGTTAGCCGGAGGTGACGCAAGAGTGGTGAACACTAACCTCCGATCGTACTCTCTCTGTAATCATCGAACTGATCCTTCACGAATCTTAAGACAAGACTGAAGATGGAGTGAGTAGGATGCTCCGGGTATGTGGTACGATATTGGGAGCATACCTTGATTTGCCGACTGCAGACTCCCCTGAAGACGGGGTTAGCAAAACGCAGACGACGATGAGGAGAAAAAGGACCTAGAAGCACGAGTTTGAATTGATACTGTTTCGACATTGGATATGGATAGAGATGGAACTAGCAGGGGCGGAGAGGTGAGTCGGCTGAGAGGGAGACGGACTGGTCACAACAGCGCACTTGCCTGACACTGCCGGCAAGTCCCGAACGGCCCAATTTTATTTTCCCACAAACCTATTTTCTGCGTTTTCTCCTCGTTTGCTTTGCTCCTCCCTTGTTCTCCGCCCTCAACAACGTTCCCTTCTCCCCGCCAAGTGTTGCCCGACTAAGTTCAGAGTGCCCTTTACTCTCTCCTCGCCACCGACAGCACTCGCTCTTGCCGCTCTATTCAGCTCGATTCTCTGCTCTCGTCCAATCAACTCCTCAGTCGCCCCCAGCCTCCTTTAGTGCCACGTCACTGAGTCCTTTCTATTTTGCGCCCATTCGCAAGTCCCGCTTCAACTGACGCTTGTCTGAAAATTTCTCTGAAATGAACCGGCACCATCCTTACGGTGGAAGTTTCGAAGGCGGTGGTGGTGGTGGACCAGCTGGTCCTATGCGCCGTGGGGGTCACCAAGGCCCAGGTCCCGATCGCTCCCATCGCTATCCAGACAGAGGTGCTCCACCAGGCCGCGGAAGAGGCTTTGGCCGTGGCCGTGGTGGAGGCGGCGGCGGTTACAACAATTATGAATCCAACATGAGCAACAATTATTCCCTTGATCAAGCTCCTCAGGATGCGGCTCCCTACAGCATTAATTATGACGCTCACTCCGCTAATCAAGACCCGTATTATACCAACTCCTCCGGTCCCCCCATTCAGTATCAGGGTGCGGCCTCTGGTTATGGAGACCAGAGCTATAATAAATTTGAAGGTGCGCTTGAAGTGTTAAGACTGAATAGATCACGAAACTGTCGGGAGCCTACTTTTCCTTGACTGGATTTCATTTCCTTGAATTCATTTGAGGCACACGCAGTTTGCGACATTTTTCGTCACAGTGAAAATCCCGGCTTCAGCTACTTGCAGCGAAAAGCGTTCCTGTGAGCCTTGTCAGCCTCCGGAGGGAACAATTTAGACAACATCTGAATATAACGTCCTTGTGGCCATACATTCTCTTGGCCTTGCCGTTTCTTTCAGGCGGAAGATCCATTGTTCGTTCCGACATGTTGCAACGCGTGCCCTCGACCTCGCATTCTTTTGCTCGCTCCACTTTCTACCTGCTTTCTTTGGTCCCTTTGTGTCTTTGCGAGTTTCTTACGCGTGTCCCGTCATTTCTACGTCAGATGGTCCAGGTCAGAATTATGGCGACGAGGGCGGTTATAGCCGTGGTGGATCCGGTCCCCGGCGACCCATACGCAAGGAGCGAGATGATAAGGTCCACGATTCGATCATCGAAGAACGCATACAGCGTGAGCGCCCATGTCGGACATTATTCATCCGTAATATTAAGGTGATTGAGTTACTTTCTTATGCGCGCCTACTCGGCTGTGTGAAAACGGCAAACTGACTGTTTACATATTAGTATGAAACTAGCAGTGACGATGTCCGTCGTCTATTTGAGGAACATGGCGAAATTAAGACCTTTTTTGACCTCATTTCTACACGAGGAATGGTCTTTGTGACATACGTGAGTTTTCTTCGGTGTAAGCTTTTGCTATCGTGAGGTTGATGCTGGTTCTTGATAGTATGACCTTCGTGCTGCAGAACGAGCGAGAGACCGTCTCCAAGGTTCGGAGATTAGTGGTAGACCTGTAGGTCCCATTCTCGTTGTGGACCCTTGGGACCCAACGTATTCTGACTGTTTCTGATCAAGATCGATGTCCATTACTCACTGCCTCGTGATGATAATGCACGAGGCAACGACCGAGATAAAAACCAAGTTAGTTTCTTTGACATTTCTGACCGCGTGTTGGAATTTAGCGTTTACCATGTTTTTTATATAGCAATTGCAAGGTACCGTGCAAGTTACCCTAAAAAATTCGTCGCAAGCGATAGATGATGGCGAGGTGAGACGTAAGTTCCAACAATTTGGAGATGTCAAGTCTGTTATGCCTGTGGGGGATCGCAATGAGTGAGTTCATCGAGTGGCCTTGATGCATCCAATACTAAATCTTTGGCAGTTCGCGCTATGTGGAATTTTATGATGTCAGAGTATGTCACGCACTTCATTGTTTATTGGTTGTAGCTGATTGTAGCTCAAGGCATGCGAAGAAGCCCACGATAGACTACGACACCAAGGTTTGCAAGATGGTGTTATGGACATCGTATTTAGTTGGGATGGTAATGAATCAAATGGACCTTCCGCTGGTTCACGGTAAGTCTCCCTACACACTCTATTTGCACCCAACGCTCAATATATGCGCAGCGATGGACCAGGTCAAGGACGAGGAGATTGGGAAGATGGTGGATTCCGAGGAAACAATCGAGGAGGTCGCGGACGTGGGCGCGGCAGGGGACGAGGCCGCGGAGGAGGTGGTGGCGGTGGTGGCGGCGGCGGCTACGACGATGATCACGACCGACGAGATTATGGTCGTCCAGAACGAGATAGAGGTGGCCGAGGTGGGAGGTATGCTGATGATGATGATTACGGCCATCGTGGTGGTCGTGGAGGTGGCAGAGGTGGAGGTGGAGGCGGTGGGGGAGGTTATGGTGATCGATATGACAGCCGTGGCGGGTATTCGAATCCAGGACCACCAGGAGGATATGATTCTGGACCTCCAAGTTCGGGATATGGTTTGCCTCCTGGACCTCCACCACCGGCTGGTCCCACTGCGGTGAGCTTACTTTCATAAATATATGCTTTTAACCGTTTTTCTAACTTACGTTTAGCCACCAGATGATAGATTAGAGCAAGCTCGAAGAGTGCAACAGGTAGGCTTCAAACTTTATGATGGTTGCATTATAAACTTACATCTTGTATAGCTGCTAGCAGCGCTGAAACCTCAAGGTGGCCCTCCTCCAGGTGCACCAACACCACCTCTACCACCACCAGGAGCAATGCTAGGCAGCATGCCACCAATGCAATCATTGCCACCACAGGGTGCACCATATTATGCACCTCCACCAGGCGCATTATACCCGCCGCCTGGTATGTATGGAGTACCACCAGCAACAGCACCTTCTGGTGCTCCAACAGCTCCAGGACACTCAGCGGCAAGTGGTCCACCTCCTCAGTTTATGTCATTATTACAAGCGGTGCAACAGCACCAACCAAATGCGCCTCCTCCTCCTTCACAGTATGGTGTTCCATCTCTTGTTCCACCTCCTCCTACAAATGGTTCACCTGCCGGTGGTGATGCTCAGTTCCGTCAGCTGATGTCGTACCTGGTATGTGCTGTTGTCGAGTTGAAGTGGACAGAAACTGACGGACTTTTGTTTGTATAGCAAACCCCTGCTGGTGCAAAACGTTAAAAGTACATACACGTACATGTCTTTATCGACTAAACGATTCTGTTTATATGCTCTGGACAGTGGCATTGCCCTGCCTCCTCCCCTCCCTTAATTATTCGTGACTCTTCTCCTTCTTCTGTCTATGTTGTTCTTATAGGTGTGCATATCTTATGTAGCATGAGATTGCTTATCCTTATAACATTTTTTCGTTGTTCGTTTTCTTTGGTCAATCTGTGCCCTGATGAAAAAGTAATTCTACTGGCTTACAATTTGTTACGTCCAAGAAGGTCGAGGGCGGCCCGGATGTCGTAAAGGTAACCGCGTGACGTAGTGGGGTAAACTGGAAAAGGAAAGCAAACAAAAAATTATTGCCAGAGTTGTGTTTCGCTGTATGACATTCCTGTAACATTTCCACTCGTTCACTCGGTTCACTCTAAACCCATTTTGGCTTCATCTTCTTTCTCTCCTTAGCTTTATCTTTCATCCTCCTCCTGCTGTCCGTCGCTGCCGCTGTAATACAGGACACAAGGAAACCAAAAGACAAAGACAAACCTCTCAATGCTGGTTCTTTCGACTCTATATAGCCTTCTGTCGCAAGTTCTAAGCCAACCTGGTCTGCATACCGCCGTGCTTTTGACACCTACTGGTCAACTGGTGTCAGTTGCTTCGGAGCCGTCGCGTCCGAAGGATGAAATTCGAGTCTTAGTTGGACTGGCCGGCGAGGTCTGGCAAGAGACCAAAGGAGATGGAGTAGGTATGGTCGAGAGTGAGGTGAGTTTTCTTTCTTATATCGGGTCAGTGTGTTATAATTGACAACCTCTTTCGTCTCTTCTTTGTTCTTTGTTTCCTGTCCCGCCGGTCCTAATACCTGGATTTATCTCTGACGATCAAACTTTCTAACTTTGGGATGCGTTAGATGGGACGTATCGTGGTGCTTCCGGTCGACGAAGATGATGGTACGGGACTAGGAAGTGTTGATGCAGATACGAATGGGAATGGTGTTCCGCCTTTGGCGGCGGCGGTACCCTTGACACCAGCACCCGTCTCTGTGTTGATAAACACCAGGAGTCCTCCGTCTGAGTTTGTCGACGAGCATCAGCCATTGATGTTACTGGCGCTTAATTCCACCGATGCCGTGAGTTGGGAAGAAAGCCAGAAAAGGGTATGTGGGTTCCTAAAGTCCAGATTCATCAAGAATTCTGCTTGATACATATGCTTGTTATAGGGACGATTGTTGGCTGGACATCTCGCGAAATCGTTGACCAAGTACCGAGACTTCCTTGCTCTACCACGAGCTATGCCTACTGCATCACCAACCCTTGCTACACTCGTTCGCTGAGTGGGAAATGGGTCAGTAGGTCGGTGATCACATGCATATCCCCTTGCTCCTTGCTGCGTGTGGATGTGCTTCTAGTTTGGGTTCCTTGACTCGTCTCTGTTGGTTGAGACAGTTCTCTGATTCTTCGTTCGCACCCCAAAATCTGCTATCTAATTGCTGAGCTTAACTTAATACGTCTCTCTCCATGCATGCCGCTGTATACACCCGTAGCTTATAGATATTTTATTGTTCATATTGGTTGTATCGTAGCCTTCCGTAGACCACTTGACACTCGAAATAACCCACTCTTTTCCACCAGAGTTGACGAGCTTGACAATGCGCGGGAAATTTCGCATTCGCATCCCCAACGAGTTTCCTCGTCTAATCCACCTCGGCCACGCCGGCCACCACCAATTATCCCTTCGGTTTTGGCCCATCATCCTCTCATCCACCTGCTCGTTATCGCGTTCATACGCCCATCGCCCTCCCGATCCCATCTACTCTTGGGTTAACTCAAATATGCCAAGGCCTCCTTCACTCCGACCACTTTCCTCAAAAATTCTAGCCCAACAGAGTTGGGTCACGCGGCACAGATGCCGGAGACATTATTCCGCTCTTGCTCAGAAAGTCGAACAGACTGTCCGACCTATTTCAGATCCTCTTCCCATTCCAGAAGACCCTCTTTTCCTACCTCAAAGTAAACCAAGGCCGAAAACGCCGAAAACCAAGACTAATCTGCCGACCCTCAGACCGACGACTACAAAACCGGACCCGTTCACGTTATTATCATCGGAACTCTCACAAGTTCAAGGAAACCTTTTAAATTTACTGGGCGCGGCACATCCAGGATTAGATCAAGTGGTTCAATGCTACTTTCTGAATCCTGCAAAGCAGATACGACCTCTCTTGGTTTTACTGTTCTCGAGAGCGACAAATGGGTTGGGAAGTGATTGGGAGTCGAAGAAGTTGAGGGCGGATGAAGAAGGGGAGAGGAGGTTGATGGAGGAGTTGAACCGGCCGTTAAGGCAGGCTGAAACGTTGAACGAGTGGAATCCAAGTATGCCTGATCATACAGCTTCATTCCAGGACGTATTCGAGTTGAGGAAACCTCCATCGTCACGCGGAACGGGCTTGAGGTTGATTACACCAGAAATCTTACCGCCGTCGTATTCGATACATCGAACGCAACCCACCAGCTTGGTCGATCCATGCATACTGCCATCCCAGCTACGTCTAGCACACATCATGGAGATGGTCTACGTTTCTTCCTTACTTCACGAGCAAATCTTGGACGAATCAAGCTCAAGCTCAAATTCGGGATCAAGTTCATCCGACTCCGACGCCGGACTCGGAAACAAACTTTCCATTCTAGGCGGTGACTTCTTACTTGGACGTGCAAGTACAGCACTATCACGTTTAGGTTCAAGTGAAGTTGTTGAACTCATAGCAACTGTACTGTCGAACCTTGTTGAGGGTGAGATTTTACAGATGCATAGGATTACAACTCCTACGTTGAAGGGTGGTGTGTATCCTGGTCCTACCTCGATTGATGAGGCGTGGAGGTTGTATCTGAAGAAGACCTATTTCAAGACTGCTAGCTTGATGGCGAAAGGTGCGAGGGCGGCTGCGGTGCTAGGTGGATGTAGGGAAGATGATTTGTGGGGCGATGTGGCCTATAATTTTTCAAGGAATTTTGGGACTGCGTATCAGGTATAAGTTTTCCTTGGTTTCTTTCTTGACAAAGAAGAGACTGACGGGTTTTCTTTTGGTAGCTTGTGAAAGATACACGAGAGTATGATATTACCTCGCCCTCGTTAAAACCTGGTCTTGCCAGTGGACCGGCACTATATGCTTCTGAGGAGTATCCAGAACTCCGTCCGCTCATTGAACGTAACTTCTCCCATGAAGGAGACATAGAACAGGTTCGTCCACTTCACCTTTCATCTACCCCCATCCAAGCAACCACTCACACCTCGACGCGCATATAGGTCCTCAACTACGTGAACAAATCCTCAGGAATAGAACGTACACGCACACTTGCAGAAGCCTATGCAGATAGAGCACGTCAGACTTTGCAACTCCTACCAGAAAGTGACACTAGACTTGCGTTAGAGGCTCTGACAGATCAAGTAACGACAAGAACTTGGTGATGTGGTTTTTATTGCTTAGAAGTACACTATAACTCGATTCTATTTATTCTTCCTGGGAATACAATACATACAACGCACCGCATAACCTCTATTTGGTTTTTATGGTGCAATCCTTGGTTACACGGGGGTATAACAAGCCGTGGTCAGAATGTCATAAAATCATGGTCTGTTGTCCTGGTCATCGACTCGAATATACCGACGATAGTTGACTGATTTGAGTATCCGCCGTCGATTTTCGTCCAACACTCCTCGTTCTCGAGGGTGACCCTCTTATCGACGATTTCTCCATCCTAGTATCCGCATACATATGCGAAGCCAACAACTCCAAAGCCTCCGGCTTCATTTTTTGCACCGGAATTGTTTCTTCCAAAACACCCAAAGCTTTTCTAGCCGCTTCGTCTGTTGGACGATGCTGAAGGTACCATAAGATAATTTGACGAGCTTTGACGAGACACCCGGGTTCAGAAAGAATGTTGACGAGTGTGAATAGGACGTTGGTTATGCCTGCTGGTAATTTTTCAGTTCCGTCGATCGTGTCGTCCCCGCCGCCACGTTCGAGCGCATCGTCTAGACGAGTAATGAATAAAGCTTGGGATTGGGGTGCAATAGGTATTCGAAGATCGATACGGAAGAGGAGCCGACGCATGGTGTTTATTACTTCATGTGGGAGGGTGGGGCAGGTAAGGATGTCGTTTGTGTATTGGAGGAGAAGAGCGAAACCTGCTTGGTTGAGGATACGTTGAAACCGAGACAACGCATTCAATGCCTCACTTGCCAAGTGTGAAGCATGTTCTGGGACGGTGGTGAGGGCGGTCATGTCGATCAGTTCTTCGATGTATTCTTGAAGTTGTTCCATCATTAAGAAAGGTAATACAGAAGATGCACCATCTGACGCTGTGAGCTGCTGCTCAAGGGAGTTGAGGTTATGCTTCAGAATTGCGAGTAACTGGGATGGTCGATGGTGGACTGTTAATTTCAGGCGGACGATGGACTCCCGATCTTGTACCCAATGGCCTGTCCTAACGAAGTTTTCCAGCTCTTCCTGCGTCATGGAGCATCTATCCAGATGAACGTCGAGTAATCGTCGTGTGACAACTGCCAAGGTTGATGAAGCATAATGGGCTACGGAGGGGATCTTTCGTTGCACCTGAAATATGCAATTCAATGCCTTTTCGTCGAATTGGAGATTTGACCGGGACAGCAAAGCATTTGGGAAGCTGTCAGTCGGCACTGACATCAGCGTCAAGGACCACATTGCGGTGAGACATGTTGTAGCTCGTTTTTGGATTAATATTGGGTCGACTATGATTCCGCTTATGCAGGTCGTCAATAGTTTGGGTATCCGGTGGCCAAGTCCAATCGAGCTGTCGTGATGGCGGAGGAGTCGGTGAAGAAGGATTTTGGCACTATAGTCGATGCCAACGATAACACCAGGTATACCCTCAATAAATGGTTCCAGTTCGCTATCTTCACGAAGCGACCCGATGGCCCAGCACATGGCTTTGAAATCACGTTCGTCGCGTTCTTCGGATATTTCAGTGGCCTCGAGTTCCATGGCCTCTGACATAGTACATGTCATAGGCTGACGGTTGCCCATATGGTCTCGCCGTCGCAAAATGAGAAAGAAGCAGAGAATTCGCCACCAAACGCTGGATAACGGTGTTTGGTAAGGGCATTCGGTGTATATGATGGGGAGGAGAGTGACTAGACAGTAGAGGCCTGCACAAAACACGAGAATAGCAATGATAAGAAAACTGAGGAAAGCGTTGATTGGTCGTAAGAACTCGGCGAGACCTGCAAAAAAGAGCAAGAGAGAGATATGAAGGAGCATTGGGATGACGTTGACGATGCTGGCCATTTGGAATTTGTTGAGACCCTGGTACAGAAATGCGCTGATCCGCGCCCGTTCATGGGGTATGGGGCGCGTTTGAGTCGCTTGGAGGTAATTGCGAACCCATTGCTCGACCAAGGTGGCAGCCAGAGCACATATCAAGCTAAAGGAAAGGCTGAGGAACCATAGGGTGTTACAGATGATGGCTGAGTTTGTGGGACGAAAAGTGGAGGGATCTGGGATGGTTGCTGGCAGTTGATTTGCAGAAGAGGGATCCGCATTTGCTTTAAGCTGCAGAAGCACCTGTGAAAGTAGCTCGACCGTAAGATCGTCGGTACTGGGACTTAGGGTGGTGTAGCTTTCGATGATGAAAGCCGTCACACTTGCAGAGAAGAGACCAGCCTAGGATGTGCCAATCCCATGGCTGGTTATTTTTGGGGATGGAAGATAATCGCATGGCTAACGCACGAAGATAAGGATGGAGTCCATATCGCCCTTCCAGCTCTGTGCTAGTTTGCGGTCATACTTCTCGGCTTCTGTGATGTATGCATACCAGATCTTAGTGGTGGGGTCATCGTAGCGGACAGGTGGGGATTCTGCCGACAAATAGCCTTTAGTAGGTTCAAAAAACCTCGATTGCCCGATAGATTACCTTTGTCGTTTTCTACTGGAGATGTCATCCAAGTCGAGAATCATGAAGGGGAGACCAGGCAAGGACGACATGCTTGGCAGTGCAAAGGTCGGTGCAGGGTCACCGCCGAACGAGTTCGGGGATCGGAAGTGGACTGCTTATTAAGCCGGCAAAGCCTTGTGATTCCCCGGTCGATCGCGTTCTTCATATAAACGGTGCCGCAGGCTGCAATGCGTTTTGCGGACGTCCATGTAACCGTGGGCTGCGTCTGCCGTATCCTGACCCCAGCATCTCTCTCCTCCTTCATGAACGCGGCTTGATGTCTGCACACTTTCTGCTCAAGGCCAAATGGCTTGCAAACTTGCGCTCGGCCGTGAGGTCTTCTTCCGACAAGGGAACTTCTGATCTAGAGGACGAGTCATTGGTGAGTTTTCCCATGTTCACCCACGGCTAGGTGCTTACCACTTCGTTCACATACAGTCCTTCGATATCCCACTTCCCCAAAGTCTGGGCATCAACACATGGACCAGTGAATTCCTCCCAGCTTGCAGGAGTATTGGGTCCCTGATTCACAGTGATGTTGAATACATCGCGAACATCTTTGCGGAACTAGAGATCCGAAAGGAAGGGGAGGATGTAGACAACACCTTAGAGGTTCGCATTGAAGTTGTCTTATCGTGTCTCTTCTCATCCTGATTTTATTTTCAGGCGGATCAGGACACCAACGCATCTACTTCAATTACCACCGTAACTCCGGAAACACTCTTAGAAATCAACCGTGCTCTTGACTTTGATACCTACCCTCCGAGGCGACGTCGTAAACGACGGCGATCGTTGACATTTGCAGAGGTATTATTCGCTCTTCATTTCTACAATACGCAGAGGACTGACACTGATTGTCCTCAGTTTGAACACCCATTGGTCGTTCACCCCGCTTCACCTTCCCTTCCCACCATCATTATTACACCGTGCTCCTTTCAAGCTCCGGAAGCTTCCTGTCGAGTGCCTCTCCAGGACCAGGACTTTGGACGCAGACTCACCGTTCCAAATTACCCGGCCTACAATACAGCTTTTCCACCTATGGCTCGTCCGGTGCTACCTCCATCGGATTCAGTTCAGTGGATTTGGTCTGGTGGGCATTGGAAGGCAGTTTTGCCCAGTTTGGCGGAGCAGGACGAAAATGGATTATTCTCAAGATCCGTGAAACGGCACCAAACTCGAATGCAACGGACATCTCTGTAGCAGGACACTACTTGCCAAGTTCACGGACTTCATGCAACACATTTTCCACGCATAGGATATAATTTATTGGATACAATTGTAGAATTAACAATATAACTCAGTGCACCACAGTGGTTTAGGCTTTGGAATTGTTCCGCTGCGGTGCATTACCGCGTTTGGGGTGCCTGGCGGTGGACCAACGCACGTGGCTGTAACTTTCTGTGACGCCACAGACGTGGACCTGCTCATTGACCGAGGACATCTCCAGCCTTGCTCCCCACCTCTCTCACACCCTCGCGGGCCTATTTTAGACTCACACTTCAACCTTGCCCGTTCCTTCTTGCCTTTTCACCTTTCTTTTATGTCTCTCAGAGCACTGCTCTACGCCTATGTCCTTGGTGGATTCACTTTCATCCCTCTTATCATAGTAGCGGCAATATTCTGGACCTTCTATACATCGGTACCGGTCGAGGATGGCGACACTAAAAAACCCGTAAAGGCGGCCACAGACGCAAACTCTCTCGAAGCCGACAAGATTGAACAACCAGAAGAGACGCCTATATCTGGCCTCAATGATGCACCACGGCCTCGAAAGGGGTGGCTGACTATGCGTCATACGTTCGAAGAACCTTCGCTGGAGGGTGGCTATGTGACCTTCGTTCGTTCGTTCCTCGATGCGCGCTCGAAAGATCCCAAGAAGTCTCGGCCGAAGGATACCTGGTATGCTGTTCTGAAGGGGAAGGTGCTCTTCCTCTATGAAGACGAGGAGATGACGGAATGTGAAGCTGCAGTGGAGTTGGGTAGCCATGAAGTTGTCATTTTCCCAGAGGATCAGCCTGACGGCGAGCTTTTCGCGAGAAGAAATGCGATATGTCTCAAGCCCAAGATCTTCACGGTGGCGGAAAAGGGTATGTTAAAGTCAATCGGCTTCATTGGCAGTTAGGCTAACGCGCTTCGAGCAGAATTCGACAAGACGGATACTCGACGACGACGGGAGGTCATACGTGAACAATCCAGCACGCGCCCACGCTGGTTCATGTTCGTCCGTAATACTGATGAAATGGAGGACTGGTACCTCGCCTTGCTTCATGCCGCAGAACAACCTGCGCAGACACCGACACTCGCTCCGTTACTACCGGTCTTCGAACCAGCAGACATGGCTCATCTTGTGTCGACTTTGGACGAACAACCCGACGTCATTCCCATGCGCTGGCTCAACGCGTTGATAGGCCGTGTCTTCTTCAGTTATTACCGAACCCACACTCTCGAGTCTTATATCATTGGGCGTTTAATGAAGAAGCTGTCAAAGGTTAAGCGCCCCTCGTTCTTAACCCACATCGCAATCAAAGAAGTCTCCGTCGGCAATCGCGCACCCCAGCTCAGCAAACCCATGCTGAAGGAGTTGACAAAGGAGGGCGATGCTGCATTGGAGGTTCACTTGCATTACAAGGGCGAGATACGGATCACGGCCGAGGCAACTGTGACCATTGACTTGGGTTCGCGTTTCAAGGCATACACTGTCAAGTTGGTTCTTGCTGTGGTTTTGAAGGAGTTGGACGGAAACCTGCTCATCAAGCTGAAACGACCGCCGAGTAATCGTCTTTGGTATGCGTTTACGCAGACTCCTCAGATGTCCTTGTCTGTCGAACCTATCGTAAGCGATAGGCAAATAACTTGGTCTATGATTTTGGGGCAACTGGAGTCGTTCCTGAAGGGCGTCGTACGTGTCCTTGCTAAGTCTTCTTACTCCATCTAATTTTTATTAGATTCAAGATTCCGTCGTTCTACCTCACATGGATGATATCGCATTCTTTGAGAGTCTTCCGTATCACTATCGTGGTGGTATTTGGGCGGATGCCTCACGGCATGAACAGCCACCCGCATCTGCCACTGAAGGGATGGTCGCACCGGACATGTCGACGGAGACAAATCCGACCTCGTCGACGACATCTTCACCCACGCCCTCTGAACCAGAGTCAGCGCCCCCGCAGATCTACACTACTGAAGAACCGAAATCGGACGACGCGTCTGAAGCTCCTACAACACAATCTGCACCTACAGTAATGCAACAGGAGACACCAAATCGTCGGAAGAGTTGGTTCACCGCTGCCCGTCCGGAGGACCTGAATGCTGCTAAGGAGCAATACGGGTATGACGCGGATTCTTCTGATCGCGGTCGAACTACAAAGACCGAACGACCACACCTCGCGCGGTCACGGTCCCGACCGAAAATGCAGGACAAAGCAGCAGTCGAACGCAATGAAAGGCTTGACAGTGATGACTCTGTGTCGCAGGCTTCGTCATCACCCCCTCGCCAGTCTCCACCGTCAACCTGCCGCCCATCATCGCGTCATTCCTCGAAACCCTCTATACTAGATAATTTCCCTACATCCAGTTACGTGGACCCGTTCTCCAATTCTCCGCAAAGGAATGCCGAGTCAGCGCGATCTTTCACAAACACGTCTAATTCAAGCGGAACAAGTGCAACTGGCTTCTTGTCTACGCTGAAGTCTCGAGACAAGCAAGCTATCAAAGACTCCGCTAAGGAGACCATGCGAAAATGGGCCAACAACTGGGGCAACATGCGCAACAAGGACGGCGCACAGCACGAGGACGCTCCCGATCATGGGTCAGTGGGTTCGCGGGCGCACGATCACGAAAGCCCGTCAAGGTCAAGTTACGCGGAAGTACGAGCGGCTGTTGCGCAGAGGAAAGAACGGAATACCCATAGCGAACTGTCAAGTGACGCGGACGAATCACCAGTACGGTCCAATCCTCCCGAGAGTTTCAATGGGAAGCGATTGTCCAGTGGACCGTTCGGTCTGACTGCTACTCGCTCAGAGGGTCCTGATCTATCGACTTCTCCTGCACATGCTTCGACAATGGAACGTCTGATCTCGACCAAACGATCGTCTCCAACCATTTCTCGTGTCAACACAGAGGCAGACCCGAAGGACTTGATGACTGAAGACGTACCCAAACCTGCACCGATTCAATCGCAACCTCAGGCCAAGATGATGACTATACCTGGCATACATGCTAGTCATAAGAATGAGGTCATGTCGATGGGTTACGTTGCACCAACGCCCGCTCCCCCGCCTGCTGCCCCTAAACCAACCATACCGAGTATACAGGACGTGTATCGATTATGGAAGGGTCCGGGTTCTGGCCAGGCGGAAGGCTCAGAACCTTCACCGTCGGAGACGGCACCTCCACCGGCAATTTCGGAGGATGGCGATATCGACGTAACGCCTGATACCCCCGTAAAGTCGCAGTCAACTCCCGCAGCTATTCCTCGTATGGTTCCCCCCCCTCTACCACCTAGGTCGACCCCAGTTGTGGCCACCCGTGCGCCTACTACATCAGCGCAAAGGTCTTCATTAGATGATTCACAAGAGTCCATGACGCCTTCTGCGACGTTTGTATCTTTGGTGTCTTCGACTGTATCGCCAAGCAGTGCTTCTGAGGCTTTGAAGTCAATTGCGTCAAAGGATGAGAATACACGGACACTCGCGTCTTTGGAAGGGGAGACTAATACACCGAATGGTCTGGTGACACCGAAGAAACCTAGTCCTAGTGTGCAGGATTTGACGGTGGGTTCGACGTCGAGTCCACCGCCATTACCGCCTCGACGTGTTCAGGCTTCGGCTGCATGACCACGTCTTTTGGGGCCTTTCTTTCCTCTTCTTGGTTTCTTTTTTTTGGTGGTCCATTTCAACCCCTCTGGTCTCTTGTGGGGTCCATGTACTTGTGAACGAAACTCGCTATCCTATTCTGCCCTTGCACCTGTTATTTTTGACGCCCCCTTTCACTTTTTTCTTTCTATTCATTAACTCTCATCTAGCACGCATACACAAGAGGCACATCCTGATATGATGAACATGACTACGCATGCAAACATCTATGTACGATATATCTATTTCTTTGGTTTGTCATGATTCAAGATAGGATCCAATATACGGTATTGGATCATACAATACTCTTTAGTGTTAATTACCCACAAAAAAGGCGCCGACGACGTCGGAAATCTCTTAGAAATTTTGGCCAACAATGTCATTGAGTTTCACTCCATATGAATGGAGCGTTCGTTATTTTTTCCTCTCATACTGATGGGCCATATGCATGCACGAGATTGCTTGATATTTTCAGAATCTTTCAAAAATGCTCAGAGAAGTGCTGCATCACAGCAAACTGTATTCATGAAAGTGAACAGTTGAACCCGAGTATGCATCTGTACACTGTAAGGCACGGGGGAATAAGAAGCAACTCTGGGCCTTTGGCATGTGGGCCCAACTCCGGCCAAGTGGTGGCGCCGCCGGCCTGTACAGCGGTCCCGGCAGTTGTCACTAACTTTGATTCCACCCCAAATATTTCAACCACGCATCTTGGCCCCACCTCCCCCGACGTCCGACCATTCCATGCTACTTCCCCTGCTTTGTCCAGTCCTGGAATTGGGACCCCTTGTATTTTGATCTTATTGCGTCATATGCAGTCTGCCGGCAATGGATAACCTGGATCTGAGCTCTTGATTTCGTAATTTCGTTTGTGTCTTTTTCAGGCCTTGCTGGGCTTCATGACTTACATATGGTCTGACAGAATGTATATGATACATATCTTGGGTGCATTATCTGTCTCTTTGACATCGACAAGCTGAGATTTAATGGTGAGATCAAAGACTCCAGGGTGTTGGTTACCATGGTAGAAAGAACGAATGGGCATCGAACCTCCTGGTCTGTTTTGTCGATTTGAAACCGGATGCTTGGACTCGAGAAATCGATCTGACGACACAAGTCCAAGTTCAGCTTCGCGAACGTAAAGACTCATCATGAAAGCTACGTATATGCGGACGTATGTCCGTCGGCTATCCGATATGACTTGTGCATATCGTCATGCTCCAAGAAGTAAGAAAGGGGAAAAACACAAGTCCATATGATTGAGTTGCGCACCCAATGGATCTTCGATCTGATGGACGAGCATCAAATTGGCGACGAAGACCAGAGGATATATAGTCTTGATCTTTTCCATGTGGTCAGTCCGCTACGAGCTCTGTTGTGTTCGTCCAATTACACTATCATCCAGGTTCATTGACGTTCAGTGGCTCAAGGGCCATACCCCGTGTTCAACCCTCGAATTCAATTCTCAAGGCACTTCGCCGTCGTCGGGTGAAACTAGGCGATAGAATTTGTCCGGAAAACCAGGGACAATTGGCATGCCGTCAATAATTTTTCGATTTTGCACCGTACCGATCTTGGAGTCAGTGTCCTTTTCTCATTTTTCCGTTTGCCATTATTCTCGCGTCCCGCTTGCCCCGCATTTTGAATGACGGTGCACACAGATGGTTGCGCACCGCTATGTCACTCCTGGTATTGACATATATATTGGAAAAGCGTGGCGTGATGCCCATGACCTGGTGTTTAAGGTGTGATGGATGTACGCATGTGTGAAAAATCTAGACAGAAACGCCACGCCGCGAACAGCATCACATGCAGACACGAGGAAAGGGAAGGAAGTCCGGGTGGATTGGTACATGGAAACATAGATTTCTGTTTTTCGATACTGTCTCAACCGATTCAGACGGCTAAACTCTTGATAGTGTCTCTCGTCTTCGACACAAATTCCTTCCCTCTGTCGAGTCCGGACTCTCTGGAGGATTTAACAAAGCCGGTTCTTCTTCTACAGGTGAGCAACGTCTGTTTACTTAGGCCACATCCAGTTTTTGATTGACTCGTACAGCACCTAATTCCGACAATCAAGGCAGATGAGTGCCGAAATGGCAGCTGCGATATCGTCTTCAGACGAAGGGTTTCCAGGGATGCCAGGCGCAACTCCGACCATACGTCCAATAAACAGTTTGAATACGTCTCCGCTGCCCTTACCACGTTCGTTGGTGATATCTCCGGACCTGGACGCCTTGCTAGAGCACGAGGAGCGCACTCGTATGTCACCAAACGTCTCACCGACGAGTGCATGGGCCCCGACGTTCGCTGCAACCTCGACAGAATTCGTCACTTTCACCTCTAGCCTCCCTATTGGTCTACCCCTACCGCCCCGAGGGCCTCGCAGGCCGCGACCACCATTAACCTCCTGTGAAAATATGATGAACGGTTTTGACCCGCAATGTTCGCCCATTGAACCAAACCATCCCGTCCAGACAATCATGATCACAGAAGCGCCACCACGATACAGTCAAATGGACCCAGGATCGATGCCAAGTTCGCTAATTTCTCCTAATCCCTATATTAATCCGCCTCCGACTCTGCAGGACATTATGTTACACGTCAACGAAAATATCACTCCCGACAGACAATCAGAGGACATGACGACGTCGAGCGTTGACCAGAGTCGAGGTAGAGGCAGGCCGCATGTATCGGTGGACGTATCACAATCTCTAGGTGATACTCGACTGGTTGATCAGAGGCCACAAGAGCAACCCAAATCGCCCACTTCGCGGGTAGATAGGTTGTTGAGCAAGGCGCGGAATCGCTTCCAAGATTATTCAAATTCAACCGAAGAAAGACCGTCGTCGTCAAGTTCAAGTAATTCCGCGTCCTCGGGAGGGAAAGGGAGGAGACTACTCAAGCTTAAAACAGGTAAATTGAGATCCTTTGTCAAGGCCCAGGTTGTAACTCTTCTGTCCATGCAGCAGTGAATGGTAACAGGACGCAACAAGCCGGAAACCAGGGAGTCAGGGGTCAGGGATCCCCAATAGGCGATGAAGCAACAAGCAGACCAGGACGACGACCCTTATGTCTTTCTCACGGCGTGTCCTCCTCACCCTCTTCTCTTGACGACTCTGACGGCCTTACGGACTCGAGCTATCCACTCTCGACTATTGACCCCCGTGTGAGCATATCTAGCACCATTTATTTTGCTCCCTCTGCTGCCTATTCCAACCCTCCTTTCTCAATGCACTCTCCACGGAATTCTCCTCCTCCTGACCACAGTCGAAATTCAAGTCCAAGACGCAAAAACTCCGATACTCAATCTTTCATTGAATTTTCACCGGAGAGGTCGGAATCTTCGCGTGATAGACACCCTTTCTACAGGATGAAGAAAAACGGATTAGCTTCCCGTCCTTCCTCACGATCACGCTCGAGATCACCCCAGCCTTCTTCGCTGGCCAGATCAACTCTCGTTCCTCGTCCAGCAAATCCGGGAACACCTTCACGGTCTACCTCTCCAACAACACACAATCGTACCCCTGATCTAACCTTGAAAGCCAATGGAGATAACCTTCCACCAACGACTAACTTCCTTGACGTGGACGAACGAGCGGACCTTATAAGGAAATCTCGTAAACTAGCTCAACTCTTCGGACAGCCACTCGGACCAGATGTTCTTGCACGACAAGATCCTGGTCGGAACCTGCGTCCTAATGACGGTCCCTCTGGCCGGTCCCATCATCACCAGAGACAAGCGTTGTCCGTGTCGATCGCTGACGACGACGCAAAACCTCAACGACATAAGGCGATGTGGCCACCTGAAGGAACGAAGTACATGTCAGCGAACGGGCGTCGTCATTCAAGTCCGCTCACGCCGGACGAGTTTTCGTTTTTGAGTGAGGTACCTTCGAACGACAGCAAGATGATTGGATTGGACAGCGGATCAGAATCAGATGACACGCATAAGGGGGATAACGAGAGGGAGAGAAGGAAGCAAACCGAGAAGAATGTGGCCCGGGCTTCGATGACTTCTTTCATGGATCTGTCAGACGAGGAGGCCGTTGACACCCACCGTTCTGGTCATCCCGCCGCTCATCATCCCTCTCGCCGGCCGTCTTCGCCGTCGTACCAGTCGATGTACGAAAACATGACGCCAGAGGAACAAGCCGAAGAGGACCGTAGGAAGAAGCGCGAAAAGCTCGCAAGGCTCCACCGTTTCCTTGGCTCTCGTGTTCCTCCCGACCTTGTCCTCGGAATCGACATCCCCCCTGCAGAGTGTATGCTCCCTCCAGCTGCCTTTGATAGCGCCATCCTTGGTGAGGATGACCCCAACTCTCGCAAGGCTTGGATGAAGCGAAGGCGCAGCAGCTCAGCGGCTGCCTTTTCGTCCACATGGTCCGATACTTTGGACCGTCTGAAGGAGGACCTAAACGAGAAGGAAAAGGCGATCAACGTCCGTCGGGCGCAAAAGATGGAAAAGGTATTTTTGAAAGGCTCTTGCCATCGTCCTTGATTTTGATGAATATTTTTTTCAGGTCTTTGGGGTGGCCCCGCCCCAGGGTTTGTACCATACCCGACACTCGCCAGCTCCCTCAAGCAACACGCCTGCTGGACGGGTCCCAGGGTACACAAACCTTAGCGACGCGATGTCAACGTCAGTTGCCAATGTCCGGAATTTCAATAGGTCCGCGTACATACGCCCCGTAAAGAAGCATACCCGCCCCGGAACATCCGAGTCGAGTAGACATCTCTTGCCAAAGGGACAGGACGTGAATGAATCTGTCGGACGAACATCAGCTATTTACTCGCATTATCAATACTCTCTCAACTCTCTTAACGACATCATAGATAGGGTATGTTCAAAAGTCTCTAGATCCAATCAGAAGGCATTTCTGACGTCCCCTTTTGTACAGGACGACAGAGCGTCGCTCGCTGAGTTGCACGAATACTTACACAAAGGGGATGTCGCCGGCCCTTCCCTTGACCGTCACACTTTTACCGCATCATCCAAAGAAAGGCGTCGCTCACTCCCCGTCCGAACCTCCCTTCTTTCATTATCATCAGAATATAGTATCACCAGTCCTAAGCCCGAAGTAACAGATTTCCAGTTACGCCGTCGTCGTGCAGCAAAGTTAACCCAATTCTTTGGTGTTGACTACACCGAACTGATCAGCGATGTCCTCGAGAGTATCGAGAATGGGCTAGAACACGAACGTACGCGTGGCACTTTGAATACCGAGGAGGTTGAGGTATGTTCCCACATCGTCCTTGTCATTTCTAAATGTACTGAATTCATATTTTCCAGGACCTGTTAGTACGACTTCGTGACCTTCGAATCAAACGCGAAGGCGTTTTGTAAATTTCCTTCATGGGTTATCATGAATTCTCTCCCTTGTGATTACTCGACTTTTCTTCATTGTGATCGACATACAAATATTTAATCGCACCTCTCGAACTTCGTGCATAGCAACTATCGGTCGGATATATTTTTTGTTACATATCATTTTAAGTTGGGCTTATTATTTAACAGACCCGATACGTGGTCTTCATGACGGAAATGAATTTCTATAATGTATCGTATCACACTGAGACCCATTTGTGCTCAATAACTGTGACCGCCACGACCTCCAGCCTCCCGAGACTTGATATCCCCAGAGCTTTACCTCCTGTAGTGCTTGGTGCCGACAATGGAGTAGACTTGAGAACCGAGAGGACGTGCCTACAACCACCACCGCGCAGCTTCTATTCGTGCGAAAGACGGGGATCATATTATAGTACTCGACGGCCAACGGTTGCATGTTGGGCCCGCTTTTGCGAGGATTACAGTCCAAATGTTTCTCTCGTAGCGTCAAAAACTTGGTTGAAGGGATATGTGATCACGCTGGCACGGTCAAAACGGGGGATACATCTCGCAAACATACTGCGACCAGAACATCTACGATTATAGTGCAAGATCTACAAAGGAATCATCAACCCGGAGTGATTGGTGGAGAGGTATAGATCATAGAACAACTAGGTCGCCACGACATCCTTGACACCAAAATACGTGAGTTTCGTCCATAAATTGAGGCCGATGGTGATGGTGGTGTGTCAATGAACGCGTCTGTGATGTGGGTTCGCGGACGGTCGGTAAGGAAGGTGGTGGTATGGGTGTAACTGCCCGTGTCGATGGGTGTGATTTTGCCGCCGTTTCACTGTCCATCCGCGCCTTCAACATGCTCAAGCTCACTTTCCGCTTGTGAAGGGTCTCTGGAGAGAGATCCTGGTCAAAGGCAGATCGCGAAATAGGGGGAGCAGCCAGATGGCTTGGTCGATGAGATCCAATGGAAGGGCGTCTTCCGTCATTTAGAGTCGGACCACGACTAGATGGTCGGGAGGGAACGCTCGGGGAGAATGATCTAGGAACGGCGGATCGTGCATGTGCCAGTTGGTCCTCCAAAGCGCTCACTTGCTTTTGCAGAGCATGCGACTTCGCCTCAGCCTGAAAGACGGAATCTTCAAGCGCGCGGATCTGCGATTGAGTGGCGGACAGCTCTAGAGCATGCTGTTGCTTTAGGGAACTGAATAGTTCGCTATCCAGGGACTGAGTAGCGCCTGGTGCTTGGGAATCTGATGCTTGACGGAGTCGCTCAATCTCCTCGTCTTTAGATAGCAACTCGGCTCGGAGCGCCTCGACCTCGTTCTGTGCTTGCTCGAGCATGTCCTGCTCCTCCTCCTAGGGAAGTTCTTATCAGAAGCTGGGATTTATAATTGGCAACCAAAGTCGTCACCTGTTCTTGCCCTTGCTCGTCGAGTCTCCGTCTCAAAGCATCCAGATCCTGCGATTGTGTTCGGGATAATGATGTGAGCCGGTTGATGTCCTCTAATCGACGGGACGCCTCATGGTGGTGGCTGGTACGCTCGGTCTCCAGATTCCGTAAACTTGCTAGTGTGCTCTCCAGCTCTTCTTTCAATTCTGCAGAGACCTTTTGGAGTTCGGTATTATCCAAGATTACCTGGGCGAGTTCTTTTCCCTGTGATATGAACCGCGCCTCCCAATCAGATACCGACCGATCCTTTTGGTCTCGGAGCTCGTCCACCGTAGACTCTAGCTCTGAGATAGTACTGTCCCTATTGCGGATTGTATGCTGAAGACCGTCAATTGCCTCCGCAAGCTCGGCTTTAGCACCAGTAAGCTCAACAATCTTGGGTCGCATTTCGTCCAATGAACGCATAAGAGTCGTCCCTTCCGACTGAAGGTCGCGCTGCGTTCGTTCGGCCTCGTCTGCGCGGCGATTCGCCGTCTTGAGCTCCTGTTGCAGACTTTGGAGATGACGATTGCTGGATGTAAGTTCCGCGGACGCTTGCTCCAGCTTTTTTTCGAGTTCAGTGGCACCTCTCCGGCTACCTTCAAGGTCACCCTGAAGTTGTGCGTTCGCTTGCGAAAGAGAGTGTTTTTCCGTCGAAAGTGTTTCGAGTTGGTCCAGAAGGTCTCCATGTTGGTTCTCGGACTCCGTGTATTTGTCCTTCCATTCCAGCGCCTCTGCCTGGCAGCGCTGACGTTCCGCTTCAACATTATCGCGATCTGCCTTTAGGGTAGTGTGACTCTATAGAGAAGGTCATTATACTACTCATGGACAAGTCAAGGCGAATTACGAGCCTGTGTCAATTTCGAGAGTTGAAATTCGAGGTCGTCGGCGCGATTTTGCGTATTCCTCAACGAAACTTCTAATTTCTCAACACGATCGTCGTTCAAGATTTGCTCCTGGAGTTCGCGCACCTTTTGTTGGTGCTGGTTGGACTCCTGTCGCAATTCATTGGTAGAGGCATTTGCAAGTTGTAATTGCCGTTCCTGTTTCAAGAGGATTGAAACTGATCCCACGTCTTAACACGATGCCGAAGGAGAACACACCTGGTCCCGACATCGCTCGGTCAACTCTTTCACCTGAGTTTCAGACAACTGTGCTCGCTTAGATGTTTCTTGAGCGTCCACTTCCAAACCACGGAAATGTGCTTCCAACCCCTGAACCTTCAGCCGCTCTGCATTGAGAACCTGCGCTGTAGCTTGCGCCTCTAATGGGCCACTTGTCATTAGCTCCGTGCGTCCTCGAAGCATATACCAACCCGCACCTGATTCCAATTTCTCGAGGCGTTGCAATTCCGTGATAAGGGAGGCCTTTTCGGAGACAAGCAACGCGACGGTCTGCCGCTCATTCTGTATGAGACCTTCTTTTTCAACACGAGATTCTTGGAACTGTTTGCTAAGCGAGTTGAACTTGTCACGTTCTTCAACGAGGCGTGCCTCGGCTTCGTGCAGCTCTAGTACGTATTCAAGTCATTATGCGCAAATGAAAAAGTCGTTGGTTTGCTCACTAGCTTCGACCGACTGGAACCGCTTCACTTCGTCTTTCAGGGCAGAAGTCTGAGATTGAAGAGAGGCTAATTCACTCTTCAGCGCAATCTCCTTTCCATTCGCGTTTGAGATAGACGGATTTGCAGCACCATTGGAAGGCGGAGATTTGGGTGCAACTGGGGAGAGCACACGCGACGAGTGTGGTGGCGAAGGGGCTCGTGGCAAGGAGGATATCCAAGAACTGTCCGAACTGCCTGTACTAAACCTGATCGAATAAACGCACAGCTACTTGTTATATGAAGTGCACGAAACACGATGGTCCACCTACAGGTCTCCAACATCTCTCTTTTCACTCCCTGGTCTAGGGCCTGGTGCTGGCTGACTTGGAGGAGCCGGTGTAGATGTTCTCGAGGGTGGAAGACTTGGCGGGCCTGCTTCTGCAGAGGATACGCCTGCCTTTTGCTGCTGGCGTTTCTTCAACTATGGTCGAGGTCAATGACTGCATTTAGAACACATGGTATCCTGAAAGTCACCAGAGCCTTTGCTCGTGCCGCTTTGAGAGCTCGGTCATCTTCCGACATTATAACAGAAGGAAAGGGTGTGATGGTTGTGTGAAGCAAATGCGGTTAACAGTCGCATCATCGCTGGCACTCCGATCACAAATTATAGATGCTGACGTTCACACTTGAATTTACTTTACTTGGTGAGTCGCATTCCGATTCAGAATAGAGTGAGGACATGGTTGCCAGTATATACGAATCCTAAAGAAATATGACGATCGAGGATAAAAGAACAAGACGAAACAGAAAAACGCGAATAGCAGACCCTGCACGTCGGGGTGCTGAAGATAACAGCATAGTAAAGACCGAGATGGGACCGAGTGTAAATATCCACAAGGTTCGCGAATGGACAACAATAGGATGATGATAAAAAAGACAGATGCCAAATATGAAACAGAGAGCGGAAACGGATTTTCTGGCGAAAAGGATGGTAATGTATGATATGCGGACGGGGTGAGGTATATGCGCATTATCAACTTCCGGAATGAGGTAGATCATGCCCAGACCTACGAGGACGGTTATCAACAGTGTTTCAAGGAGAAATATGCGCATTCTTACCCGAAGAGTACTATCCCAACTGCCTGTACAAAGGGCCATACCATCTATGCTAACGCCCAAACAGCTGACACGGTTTTCATGACCAGTCAGAACACCAACACGCTCTCCCTTGAGCGTGTCCCAAACGTTGCACGTCCAGTCATCATAACCACCAAACAAGATGCGGCCCGAAATCGAGAACGCCACCGAGGTGATACCGCATAGAATGTTATCGTGTGTGAACGTGTTCAATTCGCGGTCAGCCCGAATATCAAACAGCCGACAAGAAGCATCATCAGAACCTGTTGCGAAGGCGTCGCCATTCGGGAAAAATCTAAGGACAATGTTCAATTTGTGTTCCAACGAAATAGGCGCATACATACTGGACGGCGTTGATATCCGATTCATGGCCAGTGAAGGTTTGGGTGGCTCTTCCACTTCGAATATCCCAAAGTTTGGCAGTTGCATCACAAGCACCGGACACGAAAACGTTTTGATTGGGACCCAAAGATAAGCTAGGTGGTGTTAGTCAAGTCCTGCCTATCATAGGTAGAGATAACGGTACCTCATCACGTCGCCAGTATGGTCGCTGAATTCAACGACACGGACACCGGCCTCGATGTCCCAAAGCATGCAGGTCATATCACCAGAGCTAGTAACAATTTGCCGATCGTTGATGAACCGACAGCAACTAAGATAACCAGAATGTGCACTCAATTCACGGGCGCCTCGGACGTTGGTGCCATCTTTGCTGTTCAAGTTGTAGATGGAACAGATGTTGTCCAAACCACCACACGCGACAAAGTTCCCAGAAGGCGAGTAGGCACAGGTCATGACCCAACTCGACCTGAGAGGAATAGCATGCACTTTGTTTGTCGTGTATGCATCCCAAACAATAAGCTTTCCGTCTTGGGATGCGGAAACGAGATGTCTTCGATCGGCGGCCCAGTGCATCGCATATATTTTCGCAAGATGGCCCCGAAGAGCGCGTCTGGGACGCATAACGATGCGAGGGAGTGCGTCGACCTCCGCTGCCATTGCGCGCACTACGGTGGGAACAGGAGTTAGCAAAGGGACAAGAAAAGGGCTGCTCAGTGTAAGGAAAATTGCAAACGTACAACTGGTGTCAGCTGAAGACTCTTTCTTGGCTCTAATCTTCTCCTTCAAACTTTCCGCCTCACGCCTCGCTGCTGCAATCCTTTCCTGGATGTCACCTTGATTCTGGGACATAGTTACGATACGGTCAGGTCAGGCCAATCAATCGATATAGCTGAAGCACTGTCGGATGGAGCTGCAAGAAAAGGTCGAAAAAAGTGACATTAGATGAGGCATGAGCAGTAGCAAGAAAAACAGCCAAGAAAACTTACTGCGGAGGGCACTAATAATCGAAGACAAGTAAAAAAGAAGAGGGAAGTTGGATGGGGGGAAGTGCGTGGGAAAGAGAAAGAAAAAGAGCAACCAAGGTGGGCGGAGGCCGGAGGTAACGACGACGAAGGAGTAAGGATTTCGGGGGGAGGAGCGTGGAGGTGGTATAAGAGAAGTGGGAAGACAAAGAAAGGGAGGGTTGGAAAAGCGGGTGGGCAGGTTGCCTCCTGATGGAATCATCATGCAATAGCTGACACCCGGCGTTTGCCGGTCACATACAACGACATACACTATGGACGTCCCTCCTAATAGCAAAGTTTTTTTTTTCGCGCTTTTATTTGCTAGCCTTTTGACAAAACTACGCTTTGAAAGGCCAATAATACTGACTTTTGGCAGTAGTGTCTTCAACTCGTGTATTGCAGGATGCGGGCGGCAGCGGGGTCCAAGGCCTTGCCGGTTGCTTTCCATTGGTAGAAATTTCTGTTACGCCGTCTGATGGCAAGGCCTATCTCCCCTGTTTATGTCAGGACGTTCCCGCGGCCCAGCCCAGCGGCTGCAAAGCTCGTAAGTGTCACGGAACTCTACTCACGCACGACGTAGACTACCGTAATGGACTATCCGTTGGGCGTTTGTCAATGTCAGCGGCGCCTCTGATGCACTATGCCGAGGATATAGCTGAGTATAGCCATTTTGTCCCCTTGCCTTCAGGACGAGTCTTCAGCGGGTTTACACAGTGGGGATTCCAACCTACACCATCCCCGAGACCCCACCAGCAACATCAGGGTAGTACTTGTTGATAAACGCCACATATTATGGCGGTGAAAATTTGTGAGCTCAAATCCCACTCCGAATCTGACCTCGCAGCTCCTCGTATGTATTCACTTGTCAAAAGCAAGAACGACACCGAAGACGAAAATACTCGTCGGCATGTTTCCGATGGGGCAAGTCCCAGGCCATCAAAAGGCGGGCACTGAACGTCGAACACTGATAACATGTTCAGTTCGATGCAATCACACTTCCAGGTCCTCCGCTATACCTCCGTGGATGTACCCCGCCTCATGTGCCGACACGGAATCTTTAAGGTACGAAGTGTTCATATGCACATCCGCATTGCATCGATACGACACATCAGTTTACGCACAAACAACGGGCGATATGAATCGACTGTGGCAGCACATGGTGCTGCAAATCACACAAACATAGTCGACGGACAATGATACCCAGAAACAATTCGTGGTGGAGTACCTACTTTCATGGTCTTGGCAGCTCGAAACAGTACAGGATCAGGACACGCTGTCCTACTTAGCCTGTACGCGTCTCAGAGAGTACTGGCCAAGTTCGCAACAGAGCGGAAGACTTGCGGAATTAACTCGATGCGGCAGCGCAAGGGACTGTCCAAATGACGTCGATTAGCCGGTCACTCATGGTTACTGTATTGCGACGGACTGCGACCGTCTTTGGTCCTTGCTTTCTCCGTCTTCTGCCCCAGCATCTCCACATCTTGAGGGATGATGCGGGGTCGCGTCATTTCATGAGCGGCATTCTTCTATCGAGAAGCAGCGGTGAGCACCCCCTAATCGCATTACTACTGTGTTTCATCTCGCAATAATCTGCGAAGTTGTTCCATGAAACACCTATTGGAAGGAGTTCTTTGATTATGGGCAGAGGTGAATTCAGTGGGCCTACTCATCCGCGATGGCTGCTCACACAAGCATAGCCTAATTCTGAAAAACCGGGTCGTGTCTTTTGTGAATTCAAAAAGCATTTACCCCCCATCATTGCCCCCAAAATGGAGAGACCTAACACTGGATCGCAAAGGGCTCTGATGATCGCGAAGAGTTCCAAAACCCAAGACAGTCGATCTCAGCTGGCCAGGCCGCCTTTTATCACAGTGCACCAACGGCTTCAATAATCCATTTGGCGCCGTGGTGACATCGGCTTCGCTGATACCAATTCGCCGATAGAGAAGAGAAAGTGGAATCCGGGACTCTCGGCATCTAGTCCATCACCCTAGGACGCAGAAACAGGTTGGGAATAGCATCCAAATCGTGAACAAGACTGGAGTTGAGTCACCGCTCACTGCGGTCGCAAAACGGCAAAGAAGATCATCTACGATGTGGGTGAACTCTTCTCGATATTGACGGAACTTACAACATGTGTGGATGTTGTAATTGTTGCTGTCCCGGGACGATATTATCTTGGTCAATAATATTAACATGGTACCTGGCGTCGCGCCGTGGGAGATTGCCACAATCCTTCTAGCCACGTGGATTTCAAAGAAAAAATTACCAGGAAATCACAACAGTTGTCTGCATTAATCGAGGGCGATCTTAACCAACTCGATGATTGCGTGACAGTTTCTTGGACTCTTCCAAGTTCCCTTGCTTAACGGACTTGATCACGGTACGTCGTGGCTCCCTCATGTAAACGCGCAGTTCCACACCTTCAGTGCGCAGATCGCTACTAGTGGTCTCGGACGTTCGCGTCAACTGATGAACAGAAACGCGATCCATTAGGAAGCCTAACAAAGGGACTTGAATGTAGCCCCCAGCTCGTCACTGTCTCAACCCGCAGACCATCCACGTGTATCGTCGACTGGGCACGGTTTCCCCCATCCTGAGCCATCCACACCCTCTTCATTGACAACATCATCTCTATTCGTTCTCACTCTTATGTGGAGCTCCCGGCTCATAGAAATGAAAATGAAAGGGAGTCCTGATCGTTAATAAATGAAGCTTCAACATACAGGCATTTCCAACGCTGCAACTGCAGTATAGGATCTATGTTTTCTTGAGCCGCAACGGGTATAAGACCTGCAGAACGTTCCTCGAGATGTCAGCATCACTAGCAAGTCGATGGCTCAGAGTGAGTGCTTTTTCACCTAGAGCTACATTTTGATTAACCCTCTCCAGACTCTGATCAAGGTGCCTCTGGATTGAACAAATGTGCGCATCATTCTTCCTGTCCAGGACGTAGGTAAACATACCAGCAGATCTAACGAGCAAAAGCCGGGAGTGGGAACTCAGTTGGGTAGAGACCAAGTCCGGGCTGGAGCATGCTCCGACTTGGACAGTGGTTTGCAAAGGTAAGAGGCTAAGCTTTTTCGTCGCTTTTGCATGTACACGAGACGCGTTAGTTGGTGACCGGCAACTTGGAACGGGGACCGGTCCCAGAAAGTACATCGCGAAAGATCGGGCCGCCAACGAGGCGCTGGCAGTGCTGAAGGCCGAAGAGGGGCAGGAAGACGGGGCAGCGGTATAGATCATTTCTTTTGTTCAAAATCTTTTGCCATATTTATTATCTCTTTCTTCCCTTTTCGTTCTTGACATTGTCTGCAGTTGATCTGCACTTTGCGTGATTTATTGTGGAGCGCTTCTGCACGCCAGGCCTTCATGACGTCCACGCCGCTCTCCGGGTTTGGTTGAGGCTAATGGGCACAGCTCGGCCTATTCGCTCCGTGGATTAATGTTGATCAGATCCAGTTAATGCCACCTTATCCTCACAGCGATACCAATCGAATTGACAGGATCTCATACCTATACTGCGCCCAAACTATTCTTGTTTCGTCGGTGATAGTCTTTTGGCTCTGACCTTGGTATTCTCCGGGTAATAGTAACGCCTGCGTGCCTCACTCATGGCAACGACCAAGAACCAATATTGGCCGGTGTCATTGCATTGCTATCAGGCACGTCATTCCAGCTCGGTCCATTTAACGCTGCACTATCAGTCCAGATAATTGACCGTTATTGTACTCCGACGATTGCGGTTCCAAGGTCAGAGAAATCCATTCTTGCAGCGTCACTTGATGTTAAATCAGGTGTGCACCGTACCAGCTTTGCGTCACCCTCCGGCGACTGGGATGACTGAACACTGTTGTAGGTAGCACGTCCGATCCTCCTTCAACGCGGCCCAATCGAGCGTACATGGACGTCTTAGCGATGCGTTCAATCTCCATCTTGAACGCAAGGTATCTTTTTCCTTTCGGAAAACAATGAACGTATCTCAACTGTCTGATGGCAGGAGTTTCACCTGTTGGGTTATTCGCTGAAACGGCATTTTCTCAGTCACTCGTTGAAGCAGAGACAACATCACAACCTGTGAAATGGGTACAAAAGCCCTACCAGCGTGGTGTGGACGGTGTATCCATCTCCTCGTCTATAACGATGACTTGTAAGTACCCCTCCTTCCCGAGTAGTGTGTCATCCTTTCCAACGTAGATTGTGCCCTAGCCAACGTTACCACTCTCCATAATGGTTTGTTCTCCGACACGTCGCAATCATATCTATTGCGACTGACTATCCTAACTGTAGCGCTGCAACGAAACGACCAGAAGCATACTCTCTTGGCCTGGAACGAAACTTTTGTTGGCCCATCCAACTCAAGAACATGGACTGTGACCTGCAGATGTGAGCTTTCCAGCCCGCCTTTCGCCTGTTGATCGTGGTCTCAATAGTCCATCAGATAAAGGAGTCGTCTACGGCCAAGGCTCTGCTGGTAACAAATCGGACGCCAAGGACGCAGCTGCAGCGGAAGCATACCAGGTAATTACCGTAGCTCTTTTCTGCTCACATGCTCGACACGGCTGATTCGGATTTCTTTCCATGATTTGATAGAGGCTGATAGTCGAGGGAGAGATTTGATACGTTATGTCGATGATCTAATCTTGAATCTTAGAAAGTTTACATGTTAATACGATTCTTTGTTACGTTTGCAAATGCGGAGTTGGGATAAGGATGAATTCATTGAACAAACTACGCGCGATTATGACGCTCGTCGCGGAGTTAGAATCCTTCAAAGCCGCGATCATTGCCACGTGTGCGCGTGAGCAGCCACGCGACCCGCGCAGAAGACAACTGACAAGTCAAACCCGTTCACCTCTCGTTTTGCTTTCTGCGACTACTCGGCTTGGTCATGCATCAACGTCAAGTTCTTTCCCTCTTTGTCGCCGCTGCGACAGGTGCGGTGCCTTTATTTTCCTTCTATGTGATACAGCATGCAGACTATGCACCACGATTCTAGGTATTGCCTCAGGGATATACATCTTCAAGCCGCTGATACAGGACGCAGGAGGAGGGTATGTGTTGCCTTGCGTTGCAGGAAGAGACTCTCATTACCATTGTACGCTGGTGCAATCTTAGTAACACCGCTGGACCGAATCAACCAACACCGTTACCTGCCCCCCATCCGGCGGAGCAGCCAACCAGGAATAAGAACTGAGGTGTTATTTTTTGTCGACGACCATATCTTCGCTTTCACGGCGCTCCCATATCTGTAGACGTCCGATATTCACCACT
Source organism: Pluteus cervinus (assembly GCA_004369065.1). Lineage (NCBI taxonomy): Eukaryota > Fungi > Basidiomycota > Agaricomycetes > Agaricales > Pluteaceae > Pluteus > Pluteus cervinus. Next base: position 2,081,817 of record ML208259.1, read on the forward strand.
GTTATCTCTTCCGAGGACATAATCTTACCTGTAAAACTGTTTCTCCGAGGAAAATCATTTCCTTTCGTGTCTCCTCAACGATGAGATCTTGGATCATAAACCATTTTTCTTGGTCTCCTCCACCCCCCGCTGCCCTGAGGTGGACCTTCCATACAGTATTCTCCTTGTCTCTAGTTGTGCCTGCCACAGATTCATGTGTAACATTGGCAATTAGGTCATAAGTTGCTGAAGCGTTTGTGGGACCATCAACAACTAGAGAATATTAAGTCAGTCATACTTGTTTTGCGGGAGAAGACCTACAGTCCTTGAAGTCCAGTCCACGCAACGGAAAGTTGACGACAGTTGGGTTTTTCTCCTCGACGAAGACGTTTTTTGTAAAACGCTTAAAATGCAAGACAATATACGGGGGTAACCGTTTACATTTATAGCGACGAAGTTGTCCTCCAGATTCCTGATGCCGACCTGAGCTAATTTGCGGCAGAAGGTAAGATCTCGTACCTGTGTCGTCGTTCCATCGTACTTCGCTAAGATCGAATAGATGCTGACTTGTGGGATGATGTTCTTCTCGACCGCATCCTGAAATAGTGGCGGAGGTGGTAGATCTACAGCCAGGAACAGGAACGGAGAAACGTTGGCCTTGATCTCTAAGAGGGAGTGAACACGATTGGTATCTCGATATCGAGAGGGTGTCTACCTCGATCGATGTCAAAGCGAGGCTTTTCGTTTCCAGTTGCATCGGGCCGCACAACCACCTGCTGTGTTTCCAACCGCAATTCTCCTTGGAACGTTGAAAATATGATACCTAATTATCTCAGCCACGCCGTCGTCAGTGGATCAAAAACACGTACTCGAATTTCGTCTTTTGGTACCACCCATATCCTTATGAAGCCGGTTCAACAGCCAGCCAAGGAATTCGACTGGGTCTCCTTGCTGTTCAAGTCTAAATTTACCGGCGCTAGCGCGGTTCACCTCCTGTAGGAATTCATGTGGACTGACTTGACTTTTGAACAACCGCGGGTTCCAAATCTTCTTGGCAAGGCCTGCAAAGCGTTTTACGAGTTCGGACTCCTTTCCCTTAAAGTCTGATAGAAGAAGGTAGTCGCGAAGGGGTGGGATGTGTAGGAGGGAGTGGATAATGACGTTCATGTGGTCGTTCTTTTTTATGTTGTTGAGACCAACATATCCAGGGAGGTACGCCTTCGAAGACAGATCGTACGAGGGTTTGGTCAGATGAGCAGAAGAAGAGAAGTTAGAAATAGATGCAGGTGTGAATTTCGGCGCCAAGACGAAGGAAATATCTTCTAGAGACGGGTCTGAGACTGGATAGCCATCTGGTAACACATAAACCTGGATAATCGGGTGTTCGAGGTGATAGTGGTGAGAGATTGCGAGAAGTATTACCTTGGTGGTCTCCAGGTTAATAAAGACGTGATGGTCATCGTGAATTGAATGCGCATACGCGTAAGAATTGCGACCACGACCTTGGAAATATTTCCCGCAAACCAAGCACCCGTAGATATTGATGTTGGTAAGGGAGACAGAGCAGAGCTTCTCGAAGTCAAAATCGAGAACAGTACGATTAATCTGAAAGGAATTGAGTTGTAGCTGAAGTTTAAAGAGTGGATCATACTTGCCGTATCGAGGTATAGGTCTGATGCCCGAACCTCCTCAACAATGGGCGGCGAGTCTTCGTCCTCCTCGTCAGGTATGTCAACTTGCGGTGTTGTCGACTTTTGACGCTCTTGAAGCTGTGGCTCTTCGGAAATTCTCAGCCGTTTCGGTGGACGCGGAGAGTCTGTCTCTGCCATTGTTATGTTCGGTATGGTGGGGTGTAAGGCAGTTCGCGTCCTTTACGTAATTCGGCTTTGGTAAGTTGGTGGGTTTCGTGATATTTTTTCAAGCAACTCCGGTTCTATGCTACGCGCAACTTCGAAAATATCCCTTGGGCGTACTCATATAGGCATTCGGCGGTTGGTGTCTACCTCGAGAACGCGTTCTAATCAACCTAACCCGCCTCTTCACCTGGACCCGAGTCTTCGTGCCTTACTGCAGGATGTGGACATCTCCCTCGGAAACTACAACCCAAAAGGCACAAAGCTGCATCAGCTGGAAGTTGTTTCCAACTTGCAAAGCAGTGACGTTGTTGATGAGGATGTGGAGAGCGTAAGGCGCAAATCTCCAGCAGCTCTCTTCGGCAGCCAGGGAATTGGTGCTGTAATACTGCCAGACCAGCTGCAAGCTTCAATTAACCTGATCATCTCTGGTACGCTTTCCTTCATATTCCTGGATAGGTTTCCGACACGTTTACTAGAATCCGACAAAATTCAACTCCACAGTGATGCCAAACGTTTGTTTCAATCAGAAATGGGCAACCCAAATTCCGAAAGCAAATGGGAAGCACAATACGACGTGAGGTATCATTCTAGGATCCAGGCAGCACGGCATTACGAACGTGATGGAACAGCTTTTGCTTCGATTGCGCTACCAGCGCACTACTCCGCAATATATGCGGTCCTTGATCATGTCAAGCGCAGGCTAGAGCCCAGCTGGGGGATTCAACATGTCATAGACTGGGGGGCAGGGACTGGAAGTGGATTATGGTGGGGAGTTTCCTATTCAACTTTACCTTACTGATACCGACTCCAAGGGCATCCTCCTATTCGTTTCAGGAACAGCCAGCGCAGGACACCGCTGCTGGAGATCTTTCTATCGACAAGTCAACCCTTTTAACATATAGAGGAATAGACAAAAGAGATGGCCTTGTTTCCATTGGAAAGAAACTTCTCCGCAGTAAGCAACGTACCATTCAACTCGTCCAATTGTCTTACTCTTGATTCAAGATACGCAGACGGGTGAGCTTAAGGTCTCTTGGCACAGGTCATTTCAAGGGGGGGACATCCTTGACTTGAATGGGCGTGATACGCTAGCCTTATCTGCCTTCCTTCTTACAACGTTACCTACACCTTTGGCGCGCAAAGCGTTGATCAAAGAGATGTGGGAAAGTGGTGCTCATGTTATCGTAAGTCCTAGCAGTGGCCATAACGCATTTACTCAGTTTATGGGTCCCTAGGTATTGATTGACCACAATACCCCTGCTGGTTTCGAAGCAATTGCTCAAGCAAGAGAGTATCTGTTGAAATTGGGGAGAGCGGAACCAGAAGGTTCTGAAGAGGTGCAAATCCGCGGATCTCATGTGGTTGCCCCAGTAAGCCCATACCTAAAGGAGAATGTCATACCCTCCTCACAATTCACTTGTTAGTGCCCCCACGATGCTGCCTGCCCACTCCATCACCCTGGTTCAGGTAAACTCGTGTGCGGTTTCGCCCAACGGTTACAGCGCCCTGCTTTTATTCGTCGAACGAAGCACTCAGGAATTGGACATGAAGACATCGAGTATTCATACGTCGTGATACGGCGGGGTATCCGACCAACTAACGCAACAACAACCCTGGGGAGGATTGGTGAAGTTGGTCGCAGAGCACTCGAGGACGAAGCGAGGTCCAGCGCGCCAGTCAAGGAGCTTCGCTTGCACAATGAAGAAAGCGCGTCTCTCCCGCACCAACCTGTTCAGGTGCCCGACATTTCACAATCGTCAGAAACATTGTCACCTGCGGAATTGAATGAAGTTCTTCGACAAGAGGCATATCAATGGCCCCGCTTAATTTTCCCTCCGATCAAAAAGAGTGGGCACATCATCCTTGATAGTTGTACTTCCGCAGGTGCGTCTTTTCTGTATAGCAGGAATACTTTTAATCCGATGAGATAGGGAAAATCATGAGGATGACGATCCCCAAATCCCAAGGTAAACAACCCTATTATGACGCCAGAAAGTCCAGCTGGGGCGACATTTTTCCTCATTCACCCAAAAATCCCCCACAAGAACGGGCCCTCCCTGTGAAAAAATCCAAAAATGATCCACCAATGCCGGGATCTGACATTGGAAAGAGGCGTGACTCCAGTCGTGGCAAGGAGCCGATCACATACGAAGGACTTACAAGTGGGCCCAAAGAACAGAGGGATTCACGAAAAAAGTCGCGTAGAGGCAGACCTTAGCTCAGCATCTAGTAGTATTCAACTTAAATTAGTTATCTAATGCGACCCCATCTCACACTTGCATCTACCATTACCAGTCTGACAATCGTATTCCGGGACCTTGCCGAGAACTCAGCATGACTTTATTTATCATGGTCACTATTTTAGTTATCAGCGCATGGTACAGGATGCCAAAGGTATAGGCACTTACCCGGCTTAGCTCCCTGGCCTTTGGTCTTGCGTTCATCTTCCTTGCTATTTCCGGTTGCACGTTTCACGGATGCTAGGAAAAACCGAATATTCTTCACGACATCCTCGACAGGGAAGCTCAGCTAGACGCGTAGGTCAGCACATGAAAGTCAACGCGAACTCTGGGAACTACCAGGGCAATGGGGAGTCGGATGCTCCCGTTCTTGTCGGCCCTCCACTCACTGGACCCTTGAATACGCTGGATGTATCCAGCAATATCATCGGTCACAGTGCCCCGACGTTCCGAGGGCATAAGACCAAGAGGACCAAGGACACGGCCCAACTTTGGCGTTATAGCACGAATCAAGGCAGGTGTGCACAAGATGGTTGTTGCTTTAAAGCGGTTATTGACGACCTGTAAACTCTTGTGAGCACCCATAGACGTGATTGAAGGAGTGACCAACCCCATCTACTAATTCCGGACCCCCAACGATATGTGCACCTGCTCTCTTGGCTTCCTCAGCCTGACGTCCTTCGGCGAACACGAGAATTTTGTCCTCAGTCTTGGCTTTCGCTTCTCTCGGAAGATTGACGCGACCCCTCGGAACTGCAATACCATTCTTGATCTCAGTCTTCACGAAAAGCTCGTACGCAGAATTGGGCGAAGCGACTTCAACGGCCTGCAACTGCTGAGCAACATCATGTGTGGAAGGTTGAGGGTCCTACCCGCAGAACATTAATTGCGTCAAGCAAAGACAGTTTTTCGAGTTTCTCTTCGGCTTTTGCGACCTTAGCGGCTCGTCGTCGAGACTTCGCTGCGAGCGCTTTTTTCGACGGAACGCGTATTTTTGACTCCTTGTCACGCCGAGCCAAAGCTACCGATGTTGAAGAGAACTGCCTGGAAGCAAATACCTGGAGTGATGGTAATTAACATTCTGTATGCTCAATAGAAAGATGGTAACATACCGAAGCAAGCGTTGAGCGCTGGCACTGGCGACATAGGAACGACAACATGATCGAGCTTTTCGCGGAGGGGTCACGGTGCAAGGCATGGCCACAATTCCGACCGTGAGAAAAGCTGAGTTGAACTCCGCGAATATGGGAACGTGTCATCTAGCAAGTATCATACTGCTTGTCACGGTGCACAATCTAATTCCCTACCTAATGCCAATGATCCCAGATACAGCTATTAACTTTGGGTATTTACAACCGTTGGAGCTGCACATCCACCTGACCAAAATATGTGTTTACTCATGACTAAAATGTGGCCGGCGCATCACCGCGTGCAGCCATTATTCTGAATCTGAATCTGAGGAGTAATGTTGAATACCTTCCACATAATGACATCGACAAGTGGAGCGCACGATGCATCTGCCTGGTTGTACTTCCAGACTGAACACTGCACATTACCTGATTCGAACCCAAAAATTAACTGATATGAGCAGTTGTTGTTTTTTTCTTCTTCACAGGCAAGATGAAGACCGTGTCTGAATATGTGCAGACGCCGGCCTGATTGCCTGATTATCCTGAACGATTCAGAGGAAATTTACCCTATCCTGCGCACTACACATGCTCGTAATCACGAGGCTGGTGAGACGGAAATAGGCGATGTCGCTCATGATCACTTCAATTCGGAGAATGCAAAGCATGACTGACTTTGAGTCTTCGCCGTGGATATGAAGGTCAAAGGGTGGCCGAAATTCCGGGCTGTATGAGCAGAAGACGACTGAGGGGGAGGAAATGACCCGTCTTGTTGGTATGAACCTCATTTGTAAACCAAGGTGTTGGCCACCTCGGGCCCAGGGGCATTTCACAGAATATGCCCGTCGCAAGGGGAAATCGAGTGCCGAAAGTCATTGAGAACGTGCAATGAGGACAATCGGAGTACCAGATAGAACCCGGGATGGCGAAACCCAACCGAGAATGGGGCATTGCATACCAGCTGCCAGGGACTAGACCAGCCTACGAACCGCGAACCGATCAGCCATCGAAAGAACTTGAGTCATTTTTTCAAGGGTACACGATGGAGATCCCTGCGGGGTGGTAGAGTGAATAAGAGACTTCAAAGCGGTGTATACGTCAAGCTGTAGGGCTTCCATTTCATGATATATTGAGACGCGCAACTTCCTGGACGTTACGGGGAGTTCGGGGCATATTCGTTTCTGTGGGTGTTCAAGAGCCTCACGGCCTTCGCATGACCACCGTCTGGAGTTGTTTGACAACGGAGCGCTCGTGTTGAGTTTAGTCTGCTTGACAAGGTCGAAACAGTGGACTGCGACGTGAGGTTGATTATCGACCCCTTCATTTCCTTGCACACTGGGGTCGGTTGTCGCGGGAGTCATCGAACATATTGTCGTTCCGGCAATAAAAGTGACATGCAGCATGCGGCCTACTGGGCAGGAACTAATTGGCATTATCCTGTAGTGAAACTTCGAAGTGGACGCACCAACGAGCAGTATCTGATTCATTCCCGTGATACGTACCAAAGGGGATACTTTCAATGACTTTCCTCGTGAGGTTCTCTTGATCCACGGGGTTGTCATTTACTGTCCTTTGGGGCGATTTCGACGAGTTTTGCTACTTGTGATTTTTCTGCCAGAAATAAGCGCCGATTTTTGCGCGTGGGAATCTGTCACCTTTTGCGGTTTGTTAACATTTTGTGAGCCTGAATTCAGCTCTTCCTCCACCAAAAAATGTCCGCCTCATTGCTGGCCGCCGTTCGGAGTGTCAATAATGGCCAGGTTGCGCGCTTAGCAATTCGTCATTATGCTGCACGAGGAGAACCTGCCGGCGACCCAAAGAAGGAGACAATACGGCGTGCACTTTACCCCAGCAGCATCCGTAACAGGCCTTCCCCAACAGGTACTTGGCGTCCCGATGTTGCGCGCGCTCTTCAACTCGCCATTCCCTCCAAGCAAGCCCACGAAACTATTGAACGGGCTTGGCTCCTGCACAAGCGGCAAGTTCGCAAACAGCGCGAAGCAGAACTGGCCCGAAAGTTCGAGTGTATGAAGAAGGCGATGGAGGAGCTCGAAAATGTGGATAGTCGGTTGTATATGGAAGCCAACAAGTCAGAAGACCCCCGTGCACGGAGTCAAGCGGAAATGGCTCTCGTCAAGACCTTGAAGACGTCCGAAATACGGTCGTTGGAGGCACGGATCCGTGGTCTCTTCCCGCGCGAGTTGCGAATTCCGACGGATACTCCACCACGGAATGGATGGAATTATGATTGGAAGCCGTTCCATCGCCCCCTTTGAATATCTGTGAGTTGTTCAACTTTTTCGTCATGAATTCCACTTACTGGTGTAGTAGTTCTGAGTTCAACAATACTTTACTTGCTATAATGGGATATATAAGCAATCTGCCGTGGCCACATATTATCTTCAACACCAATGAAACCGGGCTACTTTGCCTCTTCCTGGAGAGCATTAGAGGAAAATGCATGCGCTAAGTGGCCATTGACAACATAAAAGGTATTTCGACCAAGTGTCATGCTGCTCTTCCTCATTTTGGACGTCATGATCCCCTTGGTGAGTTTGGCTGCTCTATTCGGGAGGCAGACATGGGAGGCGCCCCAAGCACCAAGCATTCAACAGCTTCAACGCTCAATGCATCGCGGTGGACATGTATAGCTTGAAGCTTAAATTTCATCACGGACGCGTTCCACGTTGAAGCGCTTACGTTGCGAATGCATGGACTGCGATAGGAAATACACACGAAGGAGATACCACAACATAATACAAGGCTAGTTCCATCGGTCTTCTCGCAAGAATGAGTCTGGCCCCAGCATTCCCATGTCAGGTCCACGTCCATTAGAAGCCGTTTTCCCGACGACAACTCCATGGACTGACTCCAGTGCTTCTGTCCATTTCTTGAGAGCAGCGTACCGCTTCTTCTCGAGACTTTGTCTGGGGGGAACAGTCAGTAGCAGGTAAGGCGAATACAGCCATACGCACTTGCTGTCCAGTTCGAGTCGCATCCCAACCTGATCAATTCGTCCCTCGACCTTGCCTTCCAAAATTAGACCAATTAGGAGCTCCTCTACCTCCTCCGTGGCAACATTGAGTTGCTTGGTGTTATGTCAGTACATTCCTCGATAGTAGATGAGCCTGCTTACTCTGGCGAGGAACGATAGTTCTAGTCGCGTGTAGGGCTTGATGAGATCAATTAGGTATGAAGTACGAAGACTGCGAAGGAGTTCGCCGATGTAAGAACGGATGAAAGGATCGTCCATGATCGTGGAACGATTGTCTGGGCTGGGTCAACAGATATTTCCATTGAACGATTTCATCCGAACCTCGTAGAATCTTTTCAGCAGAATGCACTTCGCGCCTTTGATATGCATCAACGAGATCCGTCATGGCCTTGATTTGGGAATCGTTCTTGTATCTAAGAGGGGGTTAGAATGTACTTCTACAACTAAGTGTATTATGCGCACGGTTTTGTCTCCTGACTGTCAAATGGGTTGACCTCACTACCTGTTAGCATGTTGGCAAGTACAAGATATTTGAGAACTTGTATTCGCTGCGGAGAGCCAGCTTCGTCGTAGTTCCTAAAGGATTCGAAGAAATCTTCGCTCGCTCGATTCCATTGTCCTATGCAATCATGGTGAGTGACACATCAGTCCAGTGAGATGTAGTCCTTACGTTCACCCATCCACATTTTACCGCCACACTCCTTGATGACGCCCATGATACGGGGATGTGGGATGGCAGATCGGACATTATTTGTGGCATTGTAAATTTCCTGTTGCACGATGAGCCCTGCAGAACGACGAAGACACTTTATGGCGAACCTTGAGCTTTTTGTGGTTCCGGGTCTCGTTGTACATTTGGATCTCGAGGGCATAGATCTCAAGAAGCTGAGTGCCTCTTTGAGATTGATCATCGCCCTCACCAGCAACACCAGTTGCATTGTGAAGGTCTCGGATGATCTATGATAGGTGACTTCAATGACTCTAGTGTTTTGACAGTGACTAACCTTGGAAAGGCGGACATACTCTTTCCGGTCTAGCCAAAGCTTCGCGAGCTTCAAATTTGTTTTGGCTGATAGTCGCTGAAATCTTCATGAGTACCTTCACTTAGATATCTTGACTCGCATACCTCATTCTTCGCGTCCTCCAGGGCGTCCTTTGTCACTTGGTAAAACTTCTCCAAGACATCAACCTCAACGATGCCACCCTTTCCACCGCCAACGTAATCCAGAATGCCGTTGATAGTCTTTTCTGAATAGTTGCGCGTGACCGCAGACTTCGTGTACGTGAGAAGCTGCGTATATGTTTTCAGAGCATCTTGCGGGCGTTTGAGCACGAGGAACAACAATTTTGTCGACTGCTTCAACGCTTTGAAACCCCTAATTCATGGTGAGGGTGACGGCCTGGTGTGGCGGTCTAGCTGGCATACCAGTCTCCTTTCTCTGGTTCTTTTTCTACAATCACTTTGAATGCCTTCAAAGCTTCCTCTGGGTTGTCTTCCTTCTTTGCTAATGGGATTGAGTCAGTTGTCAATGATAAGACACCGAGGAACGGACATTTCGCAGTGTAGTAAAGATTCTCCAAGTCAGTACCCTCCGCATCTTCTCCAGCTTCCTCGTCGTCGTCGAATTCGAATCCATAGTCCTAACCATTCTCAACAAGATGGGCGCGATGATGGAAATAGCCACATACCTCGTCCTCGCTACCTTGCATATAATCGGCATCATCATCATCCATTGTGGGATGTAGAGATAGTCCTAGGGGTCGGTCATCGATATAGCAGCTAGGGCGTGGATCGAAAGCATACTTTCTCCAAACTGATCTTAATTCAACCTGGCTCGAGATTCTTTAACAGCCTTCAGTGACTGCCTTGATGGACGCGTAAACAGAGGGTTCGCGACTGTGACTCCTCTCGGTCAGTTATCTCTGAACGCGCCCAACAAATAAGGGTAAATATGGCTTGATATTCAGGGTTGTCCACAAACGCGGCTAGGGTTGCCCAAAATTGCTCAGAGCGAGTTGCTCCCAAAATACATTCATGAATTCTTATGCGATCTCGCAATACATGGTTGAAGAGCCTGCATCTTCGGGCTGTCGAGTCGGAGATGTTCGCGATCGAGAGTATCCGCCACAACACGTGACATTACCGTTTTCGGATGAACGCCAGGACAGCCGAGCAACGTCAAATGCCGCCGCTAGTTGTTATCCCCATTGCGCCCTCAATTGAACACCATCCTTATCATCCGGACGCTCAAATGCACCTACGTTCCCTGTGCTAGTGCCTTCACCCAGAACGACCTACAGTAATGGACGCCTCTCATACGAATTCGCTTGGCACCTCTTCTTCGAGATCTAGGAGCAGCACTAAGCTGGCTGACGATGTGACGAGTCTCACTTCCTTCAACCCATTCTCAGAAGAGGATGAGAATGACCAATCCTCATATACACTGGTCACCTCTCTCTTCTCTCGCGTGAAGAATACACTATCTGCACCACTTTCGACGGCGGTTGCTGTCACTTCACCAAATGGGCTAGCCGCAGGTCTGAGTGCAACCATGACTGCTGGTTCCAGCGAGCAGAGGAGACCTTCCCTTCAGACCGCACTTACACAATCGAGTACGGCTTCCAGGACGTCAGGCGCAGAACGGAAGCACCCTCTCGTACCCCGCGTGGCGCGAGTAGCACCTCCGTTGGTTTCTCTGACTCCGGCTCAGTCCGAAATCCCAGTGTATAATCCGGAACTTGAACGATCCTCCTCACGAAATGGCATGTATTTTTCTCCGAGCTCCGACGGGGGGGATGGCGGAGTAATGGGGACGTCGATTCCTGGTTTCGCCATACAAGATGACGCGCGGAGTATCAGGACTATGACGAGTGTGCATTGGCCTGGATCGGTATCGAAAGTTTTCAGACGTTTACGGGGTGAAGGTGTGTTTGGAAACTAGTTTTCGAACAATTTGCCTCATTGTTGTCTTGCCAGGTTTGACTCGTGATTATTGGATGGATGACGAGAACTGTAAAGAATGTTATGACTGCAAGAGTGTCTTCACAACATGGAGAAGGAAACATCATTGCAGAATCTGTGGTAATTCACTCACTTGCAACCAGTATTGTGCTGACATTTTTTCCAGGTCAGATATTCTGTTCACGTTGTGCGTCCAATGTAATCAAAGGCTCCCGCTTTGGTCACGATGGGATGTTGCGAGTCTGCAACCTATGCCTTGACAAGCTTGCCAAGGTGGATGAGGACGATGACGATGACCGACATTCTGTTGTTTCGTCCGTCGCCTCGTTTCCCGCTCACCAGTACCCACAGTCCCCATTCGCCGCCGCAAAAATGTTCGGTCGCCAGGAAGGACCATTCCCAATGTTTTCCATTGCAACTACCACCTACAGACCTGCCCATGAAATGCGAGGGAAGCTATCTCCCTGGCCCGCGGATGACGACGACTCTTCAGACGAGTCCTTGAAAGAAAATGCCGCGCCTTTCAGGAGAAGGTTATCGGACGAGGAGAAGGATACGAGCCGCATTGGCATAATGACCCTAGACTCCCCAGTCATCCCCACCAATAAACCCTCCGTCAAGTTCCCCCCAGTATCATCTTCCTTCAAAGAGCAAAGTACGATTCAATTTCCTGTTGGGTCTCCAGAGCAGATCCCAGGAAGTCTGGGTTCATCTTCTAGGCTCAATGGAGCAGACAGCTTCGACGAAACACCCTTTATTCGTAGTCGTGCCCAAAGCAGGTTGGACGCAGTAATTCTCGCTGATGCTGGATGGCGGACGAGGCGAGAGAGTACTGCGTGAGTCCCCCTGATGCGTCAATATATCACCGACTGAATTATACACAGTTACGCACAAGAATTGAATCTGGCATCGATGAATCATCTCAAGATTATGCTCCGGCAGATGTTAACATTGGAAGGCATCTCGAATGTTAAGGAGTGGGAGGACTCGCTGCTGAAGCTCGCATTGCGTATCGCTCGAGATCTAACGTTCACCAATCTGCCTTATCATCAGGGTGCTGATATGGATGTCCGTCGCTATGTTAAGATCAAAAAAATTCCAGGTGGCCTACCCAGTCACTCAGAATATGTCGACGGCGCTGTCATCACAAAGAACGTGGCACACAAGCATATGTCGAGGTCCATTTCAAATCCTCGTATCATGCTGGTTGGTTTCCCATTGGAGTTTTATCGCTCTGAAACACAATATGTGCATTTTGGCCAAGTCGTGAGGCAGGAGAAGGAATACCTCACCAATCTGGCTAGCCGAATCGCGGCATTAAGCCCGCATGTTGTATTGGTGGAGAAATCGGTCTCCAGCCTGGCCTTGGATGCTCTCAGCAAGCATAACATCGTTGTGGCTCGAGCTGTCAAGACCTCTGCCGTCCAGACGATATCCAGGATGACTCAAGGAGACATCATATCCTCCATTGACAAACTAGCCATCGAACCTCACCTTGGACATTGCTCAAAGTTCCGCATTCAAACCTTTGATCACCCCTTAATACCTGGTCGACGGAAGACATATATGCGCTTCGAAGGATGTAATCGTGATATGGGTTGCACTATAATCCTTCGTGGGGGTAACATGGACACTTTACGCCGCATCAAGAAGGTGACGAGGTTCTTGACATTCATCGTCCGGAACTTGAAACTCGAAACGCACCTCTGGAAGGATTCCATCATCACGCTTCCTGTTTTCAGTGCAGATGCCGTTCCCAGTTCCATGATGCCCTTGTTCAAGCCCACCCCAGCGATGGACGAATCCTCGGCTCTCCTCCAACAAGCAAGTCCTCTTTTAGAGGATGGTCCCTCACTGCAGTCCCTTGACCTTGACGCGGCAACACCTCACTTGACTTCGAAGGTGGAGCTTGAGGAAGATGATTCAGTGGCCGTGCAACAGGCGGAGCGTCAATTCTCGCAGAGAATCGATGATTCCCTTCGACCTTATGCGCGGACATTCATCTCTGTCTCTGCAGCTTTACGCTTCCCACCACCTTATCCTCTTCGGCGAATGAAGGAGTTGGACTTGGAATTAATTGAAGCCAGGAGAGAGTGGGAGGAGGAAGTCACCCGAAGACAGAAAACCTTTATTCCATCACACGAGCAGGAGGCGACGATAACTCAATCCACCGTAAACTTGATCCCTGAGTTTAGCAACGATGCCCAGGCACTCAATGCTGAGATTGAAGCTCTTCCCCCACTGAACCTCCCTCTAACCCCTCTGATGCCAGAGAAGCCCTTGAACGACTATGGGAGTGAGTCGGTCATATCAGACGGCTCCGTTTATTCGACAAGTGGTGCTTCCTCATTATCGGGTTCCTTGGCAGACCAGGCGCTGGCGTTACGCGAGTCCGATTTCGCTGCAGAGGGCCGTTACATCGTTGTCAAATCTCAACACGACGAGCAACGACGCGTGTGGGAATGGTATCTACGGAAGAACAAGGACGACTTCATTGTCGACAAATATCAGAACATCTCGTACTGGGAATACAGTATTCCATGCACGGAAAAGGCAAGGGAGCGGCCTCGACCTTGTTTTCCACCAACACTCAATTACGTGGAGTTCTATGGGGAAAATGACTGTACTTTGGGGCAGTACCTCGAGAAAGCCGTCAATCAGAGCATAAAAAATATCATGGACCCCATGGTGTGTACGGGGAAAATATGCCAACATCCGTTGTCTGGACACGGGAAGTTATACGTCCATAACGAGGTGGAAGTTACAGTTGTGGTTGAACAATGGTCAGGAGAAATCCTAACTGGCTTCTCGGAACCCGACGTTACGACTTGGAGCGCTTGTACTCTTTGTGGATGCGCGACCCCATTCATCCCGGTCTCCCAGGAGATGCAACGGTATTCGTTCGCAAAGTTCCTTGAATTGCATTTCTATCCCGCAGATGTCAAACTCGTCCAAGGTGCTGGGTGTCATCACAATATCTTTCGACACCATATTCGTTACTTTGCGGTCGACAGAATGACAGTCAGGTTTCAGGCTAGTGCTATGTCACCATACGAAGTGGTATACCCACCGACACGCGTCTGGCTCGTACCACAAGACAGGTTACATATGAAGAACTCCGAATTTAAACGCCTGCATCGTCGAAATGAGCAATGGTATTCTGGGCTTCGTCAAGATCTCAGGCAAATCGAGCTCGAAATACAGGCTGCTGATGAAGTGGATCCCAGGGCAGAAAAGGTCGACCTTACCAGCCTGATTATTCGAGCAGAGCGGGAACAGGAAGAAATCAGCAGATTCATCGATCGTATCTACCTTGAATCTGCCCCAACCGACATTCTCGCTCTCAACCAGGTTCATGAACACCTTCAAGACAGAATCGTTGCTTTCCAGGTGGAGATCGACAAATTGCCCAGGCACCGCGCTTCTATCTCGGATGGTGCGAAGCGGGTCTCTGCCTTTGATTCAGTCAGGGCGATGTGGACTATACGACCCGATCTCAAGTATGCATTTGACCTCGATAGCATACGTTCTCCCCCGGTCTCCGATCTCGAAGTGGATTTGCAAAAGGTCAGAAGAGGCCCACTTGTCGATCCACCGACCTCTTCTGCGTCATCAGCTTCAGTCTCTGAGGCTGAGATGGACGGAGTCAAAGCAGAGAAGGCTCCGCCATCCTCGGTAGTATCTATGTCGAAGGAAGCGACAAATGATGAAAAGGACGAGAGTGTCGCGCAGTCTGACGTGGAGAGTGATTCTACCATCGGGGCTGGACGCCCTGATAACCAAGAGGATCAGCCACTTGACACACAACCTTCCCCGGAACCCGAGGTTTGTAATTTATCATTTATCATCTTTGAGGATGGTAGTGTACTGAATGCCATCCAGGTTGAAGCCGAAGACCAGCTACCCCCGCCCTCCATGCTACCTCGTCGGTCAACTCAACCGCTTGTTGCCGAGTTGATACGCAAGTATCAAGACGTCTTACCTGCACAAGGTGTGGAAGAGTTGATGAAGACTGCCCTACCCCCTCTACCTCCACCCCTCATTTCTGAGAGTGAGCAAGAATATGTAAATCGACCTCGCAGGGAACCTATTCGACCCAAGAATCGACAAATTTCATCCACAAGGAAATCTTCAGGCTCAAAGCCCGGTCAAACCGTGATTCCTACAAGGCCGCTTACCGAATCAAGACCAATGAACAATGATCTAGAAGCTGGGCCTTCCCGCAGAACATCATCTGCTTTTATGAAGAGGCTTAACTCGTCGACAAATGACTGGACGAAACCCGCTTCGTCTCGACAAGCCCTGGTTTCGGAAAGCGAACAGGAATATACTTCACAGACGCGCAAACCACCATTTAGGGGCAAACCTCGACCACAGCTCTCAAAGAAAACCTCGAACTCCGACTTCGAGCACAGTTACGCGGCAAATATCGCACCCCGTTATCTCTCTAATCCCCGAAAATCCATAGCCAATGGGACCCGGATTCCTGGGCCCAAGCCATTTACGTTCAGTTCTAGGGTCTCCTCGCGCCATCCTTCTCCTGAGAAGCGCATTCCTAGTGGCCGCCGGAGGGAGGTAAATTTCAACGGCCCTTCTCCTCCAGATCACTTTGACACAAAACTTGGGACATCTAAACCATTTCCCAAAGGCAGTTACGGCCTGTCACTTAACGCGGGACGGCATGGGCCACGCAAAGCATCTGGTGGGCCAGTCAATAAGGTACAGAACATGGCCAAGCATTTCGAGAAGTTGGGACGCGATGCAGACCGTGCAAAGAATCGCTTTGTCGTCATCCGTGGGAGGCGTCTTCGTCCGGTCGCATCGCCTTGCGCCAAGGTTGAGGTTTTGGACAGTCTTAAGGACGTTGTGCAAGAGGAGTCAGAGGCTTCGGATTCTTCAAGTGAAGCGGACGACGAAGGTGATGGAAACGAACGCCCTCGAGTCATTTCGAATCCTCGTGGAGATTCCCTCGACCCTACTGCAGCAATTTCTCGAGATACGGGTATTCTGCCGCCAGAGTCCGGACAACCGGAAGGTGGCCCCAGCAACCTACCCGAAGACGGGACGAATGCACCTGACCAACCTATGCAACCGTCTGGCTCATCCTCTCCAGTACCATCTGAGAAGCCCTTAGAAAATCCACCCTCAGTTGGTGAAACCCCGGAAAAGCCTTCCGCCAACACAGATCAAGCACAACCCCAATTTTTGCTTGACCCTCCCGACCCCACTACTGACACCGTCCACATTTTCCGTGACTGTCCTGTTGTCGTTCGTACAGACGAACCCACATCAATCATTGCCCTTGCCCTTAGGTTCGTGTTCTTGTTTCAGAAAGATACGGTTGACAAACCCTGTGCTAGTTCACCACAATACCGCGAGCTGCTTGCGAAGTCTCGAGCTGAAAGTCGCGCTGCAAGAGAAGCGAGGCTAACAGAAGGCGGGGAAGCCTTCATGCCAGATGACAAATCTGTCGCAGAATCAACATCTACATGGGGTGTGGTGAACGTCGATTCATCGGTCGATACCAATGACCCAACTGAAGAATTGCGAGCACCTTCTTCAAAGCTCCCGTGGGCTATATGTAAGCTCGCTAAGAACATCCCAAGAATTGCCATTAACCACTAGACAGCCTTCGAAAGTGGAGGCTTGATCATCAGCTGCACAATACTCTATCCCGAACATTTTGACGCACTACGTCGAAGGTACGGTTGTGAAACGAGCATGGTCGAGTCTCTGTCCCGTTGCATAAAATGGGACGCAACTGGCGGTAAATCGGGATGTGCCTTTCTCAAAACCCAAGGTACGTCGTAGGCCCTGGAAATCCCCACAATGCTGATCCCGTGTCCTATAGATGATCGGTTCATTGCGAAGGAGCTCTCCAGAGTAGAATTGCAGTCAATGGAAACCTTTGCCCCAGCCTATTTTGATTACCTCTCATCAGCGGTATCAGCCAATGTGAGCTCTCCACCTTATTACTTCTGCTGCTGCTCACAGCCGAGTAGCGACCTACGCTTCTCGCTAAAGTCTTTGGCTGCTTCAAGGTCACGTTCAGAAAAAAAGGGTCGGGGAGATCGAGGTCCACGCAAATGACTCTGCTGGTCATGGAGAATCTGTTTTACAATGCAAGATTTTCCAAGGTACTTGTTTTCAAGCCAAAGACTCTTCAATCGATAACATACGTTCACAGATATATGACCTGAAGGGCTCTATGCGCAATCGCCATAACCCTTCCACGGGGAAGGCGAATGAAGTGCTCCTGGATGAGAATCTCGTGGAGAGTGAGCCTATTTAAAACCCTACTTCCGCCTACAGGCATTCATATTCGTTAGGTGCTCATGAAAATCCCCTTTATCTTCGCGAGCATTCAAAAAGGATCTTACGGGGGGCACTACACAATGATAGCAAATTCCTTTCTGAAATTAATGTTATGGATTACTCTTTAGTTTGCGGGGTGCGTTGGCCATTCTAATCGAAACAAGGACCGTAACTGTAACACCCTACAGGTTGATTCAGAAAACAAGAAACTTGTTGTGGGTATTGTCGGTAAGATATGGATTCTTCCTGTTCTTCTTTTGTCCCTCTGACCATTCGACTCGACAGACTACGTTCGCACCTACACCTGGGACAAGAAGCTGGAAAGCTGGGTGAAAGACTCCACATTTTTGGGACGGACTGGCGCGGAACCCACCATTGTGACCCCAAAGCAGTACCGTCAGCGATTCTTAAGCGCGATGGAGCGGTATTTCCCCCTTGTGAGTTTATATACCAAAGCCTGAATCTAAAGGAACTAAAGCTCGCTGAAGGTTCCTGACCGCTGGATGAAGCACAAAGATACCCCAGATGACGATCCACAAGATCACTGGCCTGACTGGTGATCACCCCTCAATGAACAATTATCGCATTGTATGTCTAGATAATCCTTCGCATAGCAAATAGTCCATCGCTCGATACCCAACCCCTATAATACAAATATGTAAATTATAACATGCAATATTAGCCCGTTTTAATCTTCTTGGTTGGTTGAGGAGTACCCTTCTCTCCATCTTTACGCTTCTTGCTGGGCCCAGACTTCCAGGAGATCATCAGCTCCTGTATCCGTTGTCTAAGTGTGATTGCAATCTGCCCCACTTCAGAGTCAGCACCGTTGAAGGTGATGGCATTCTGAATCATGAGTTCGAGGTCGGCTTCGAATGCCTCGACTGTGTCGTATTTATCGTTGTCAAGCTTGTTGCGGATGGTTTTAAGATCACGAGCGTCCTTGCGTGGAATGATGTCGAAATACGTCGGAATACCCAGAAGAACTGGGTCGACGGGGTCCCGGAAAAGCCAGGAGCTAGAAGAGGAGCCATCCGTCAATAAACCGAAAATAGCAGTGTATTCGAACTTACACTTGCTCCTTAACCAGTGTGTTCAAAACGCCTTGTAGGCCACGCTTCTCATTCCACATTAACTTTCTTTCCATTGCCTTTGCCCATTCTCGCCTAAAAGCTCGCTCGAGTACCTCCATGCATGTGTAAGGGTACGTGGCAGGAGGGTTAAACTGCCGACAATTGCCAAAGATGAGTTCCATATCTCTGGCAAAGACGTTCATGGTCTCGTAAGTGCCCGAGTTCAGCTTATTCGACATTGTGCCCAAGTCCATTGGGTGCGTAATTTCGTCGAGGTAGCTGCATCCTTAAGTCAACATATGCGTCGATGCACGACGGGAAATACTCACGTTGGGCACCCATCAAGGATGGGATCAACAGGGCGCAAGAAAATTGCTGCTTCCGGCAATTTCTGAAGATTCTTCAGAATTTCTTTGCACTTCTTATCATTGATGGGAACCAGAGGCGCAGCCTGCTTCTTGGGTTTAGACGGGCTTGAGGACGAGGGTGTTGGAGTAGAAACGAGAGGCGCAGTGGGAGAAACCTCTTTCTCTTTCCCTTTGATAGAAGGACGTGGTTGAGGAGGAGGAGGATGACTCGCGACCTGTGGCGGGGATGACTTCTCTTTCTCTGATCGATCCTTCTTGATTTTGGGAAGAGGCGATGCCTTGGGAACCGGGTTAGCAACCGATTTGGGTTTGGGTGGCAAGCTCGAAGGGCCCGGTGAAGGCTTCTCTTTCTTAGATGGAGTTGCCAAAGCAAGTATATCATCCTCGTCGAGAGAACTCTCGGATTTCTTCCTCTTGCTTGAAGCGCTATTGACCACAACTTTCTCTGGTCCGGATCCTCGACGCCTCGAGTCCTCTTTCTCCCGTTCGATAGCAATGACCTCTTGAAGGATATCATGTGAACCATCGTCGACGTATGGGGGTGGTGGGGGTTCTATGAAGGCGCTATCAACGGCGGGGACCGTTGGCTTAACTTTACGACCACGGGATTTCGGTGTGGGGGTGGAAACCTCCTCTGCGGTCTTGTTCTGTGAACCTCCTACTTTCAACTTGATCGTTGGTCGAGGAGCTGGTGTTGAGCTCGACGAAGCGGATGGTGCACGGGCTGCAGATGCTGTAGATTTGGCCGGAGGGATAGAGATAGCGGACACTGGTGGCTGTACAGATGTGGATGGAGGTGGTTGACGCGCAATCCGAGCCGCTGGAGTCGACACAGAGGGAGCGACTGTAGGGGGAATATTAGGATGTGCCTTGTCAGCCGCTTCTAATGTCTTATTAATGATGTTCCATTCTAAAAAGCTGTTCAACATGAGTTTTCCTTGGATAATAAATGAACTTACGCTTCTCAAAGAAGAACTCCAGCGCCAGCGCTTCATTGTGGGCATAGCTTGCTGGAGCATTGTAATGCTTAGCGTTTCCGATCATAAGTTGGAAGTCGGCCTGAAAGGCGAAGCGATCCTTGTACATCCCAGCGTCAAGTTTAGCAGCTATGGTACTTAGGTCCATCGGCTCCTTGATGATGTCAAAGTAACTAAACGAAAAGGTGAGAAAGGATTACACCACATCAAAGGACTACATGCCTAGGTGCGTTGTCGCGAACGGGGTCCACGGGCTGGTTAAAGAGGATAGCATGCTTATTACCTCTCAACTTCTTTAATGCATTCCGGGATGCCCGAAGATCGTTGATACTCATCCCACTAGTTTGAGCCTTAGGTACATGTGCAGGTTTCTCCTGTTTTTCGGGCTTGGTGCTCTTGTTGGGACGACCTTTCAGCTTCAATGATGGCTTAGGGACTGCAGGCTGCGGGAAGGGAGGAACGGGAGGTCGCTTGGGCCCTTGGATGGGAGCAGGTGTTACCGGAGTGCTTTGGATCACTTCAGACGTCGGAGTAGCTGGAATCTTCAATTTCGTTGGGATGCTGTTCGAAATGAGCGGGCTCTTTGGTGGACCAGCAGTTTTGATCGAACGAGTAGGCTTGAGTGGAACCTTGGCGAGAGACTGGGGTGGTACTTCATGTACAGGTGTGCTTGGGATATGGAGTTTCACTGTTGGTGCAGTTTCCTCGACTGGTCGAATAAGAATATCGGCCAACTTCAACAAACACCATCGTACTTCATGATCAATATTGGGAGCACTGCGAACAGGTTCGTCAGTAGAGCGTTATCACTGGTGTGCAAGAGACGCACAGAGCAATGGGCATCAAGAATTCTCGCATGACCTCGTTCTTTCCCACCTCCCGATCCTTGCGAAGGACCTTGATCATCAGATCCATTTCACTCTTCTTCGCCTCTCTAGCCTTCTCGGGTAGGGATCCGTCCTCTTCGATCAGGAGCGTCTCATTTTCCTTAAGATTCGACTTCATCTCGCCCATTTGGACCAATAGCGCCAAGCTATAGCAGGCATTACGAGCGACATGCCTGCGCACAACGCGCGAGGGGTCGTTCGCGATGACAGCCAACACATAGCGCATGATTTGTGGGGTATACCACTTTGTCAGGAATAGCAAGTCGAAGGCAGCGATCCGGACTTGGGTATAATTTCCCTCGCTGAAAACAGTTGAATTTCCGAGCTACGCTGGTTCATGTAAATCGCTCACCGAGTGAGGGGGAAATACTCCTTGAGTTTGCTTGAAATTAGGTTGGCAGTAGAAAGCAGTAAATTAAACTGAGTAGAAGTGAGCAAGAGAATCTTGATATATGCGACGACGAACCTCAAGAGCAGCTATTGTTACAATATTATGCGGAGAAGGGATGAGGCGATCCATCTTGCGATACCGCTCGACCTCAATTAATGTTTGTTTCAAGAGTTCTTCATCCTCTGCATTGCACTCTCGGACATCCGTAGGACGCAACTCTCCGCGTTCGGGGGGCGCAGTCGGTATTGTCGCACAGGCGGCAGCGGAAATAATGGTACATATATAAAAGGCATCGGAATACTAAAGACCATGAGAACCATTTCAATTTACTTCTGCAGATTGGTTCACTCACAGGGTTTGTTGTATTATCATTATAACGCAATTGATCGATCAGAAATTGCCGGACGATGGAAGGGGATTTCCCATTCTCAAACCGGATTCGGGAAATCGCGTTGATCAAACTCTGAAAGGTAAAATCTTTGGCCGGGGTAATCTCCATAAAATGAATTGTACACACCTTGCGGACAAAGTATTCAGCAATGTCAGAAAAGTCGTTCGGCTTTGGTACGTAAGTGTGCATAAATAGATCCTGGTTTTGATCCTCCGGATCGTAGCAGTATCGGAGGAATAGCTTGAACAGATGGAACAAACCAAGGAACTGGAGTTGTGGAACAGCACACTGTATAGCCCCATTTAACCATGGTCAGAAAACTCGTGTTATTTGTGCTTACATTGACCAATGCCATCGCAGCTTCACATCGTATGCGATAGTAATAGTTTGAGACCAATATTGTCTTGGTGAGGGTACTGGAAACAATGGCAGTAGGCTTCTCTGCCAGTGCATAGACCGCCTATATCATTTGAAAGGTAAGGGATTAAAAATGTTCGCGTAAAAGATGGACAACACACGAACCTCCAGCTGTGCCACAACATCTCGATCTCTCTGGAGTTGTGATACCCACATAAAGTCTGGCTGCTCAAACTTTATTTTGGCAATCCACTCGAAATCTGCGTCCATCCGAATCCACTCATACGTCGCACCACTCATCACATTCTCGTCTTCCTCCGTCCAATCCGCCACTTTCCAATTCTCCCGCTCTTGCTCCTTCTCCCATACTTCTAACCCGAATCCCATATCGATCATGCCTATCGCTTCTGCTGCCTCCGTATCGCCCTCTGCTGCTGCTTGAGCAGCGGCTTGTCGTGCTAGGTAGCGCTTGGTGTTACGTCGCACTCGCTTGTATTTCGTATTGAACGGCACTTCATAGCGTTTAAAGGCGCTCCGAATATCAAGGACGTGCTCATAAGGCGTTCCATCTGCCTCATGAATGCGGATTGTCATTTGGCCCTAGTTAAATAACGTCAGAATCCTTCGTAGCATATAACAGCTGAAACACACCTCGAAGAAAGGAACAGGCTTCAAAAGAGCTTTCGATATTTCATTATTTTCCATGGCCTTATATGCAGGTGATTCCTGTCGCATTGTAATCTCGACAGCCATCTTCTTTCTGTTGAAGGACGCCGCAAATCCAAAGGAAGGACAACCGCTACCGTAGATCCACTGTTCGGCAAAACTTCGAATATCAACACCGCTGACTTTCCTACATGTCCGTAGGAACGCATGAGTGGACAGTGCGTTGTTTGGCAGCTCTCCACTGATAGCCAAAAGAAAAATCTTGGGCAAAACACGACTGAGACCCAGCGAGGTACCGGATTTTCCTAACCGGCGGTCGAGTATGTGCAATACGAGCGGGGCTTTGAGATTGATGAAGGGTAAGGTAGTCGCATCTGGCGGGTCAAGGACTGTCGGTTGGCATATAGGCGGCATACCGCCAATATCCCATTCTAGAACGCGTTGCATGTCCTTTTTCAACTTGTACCGGTAGTCGTTGTTCCCGAACAACTTGCGCATGCAAAGACCAGTGATGTATAAAGCCAGACCATTTGTCAACCAAAGATCTGACCAACTCTTCGGCTGGATATTGATTCCTACCCACTGGCAAGCGAGGGCGTGTACTAAAGCATGGCGGGACTCTAATGCCTGATCAATGGCGTCCTCGCCGTGCAATAGTTCCGTTGTCACGAGGGAGAGAGTCGAGCTGTCTAAACGCTGTGCAGGAAGTTCGTCCACAAATATGAGTTTGTAGGAACCGAACGGATATGAACCGAACTCGGTTGAGTAGAAGGTCATAGCGGAGCGTAGTTGGGCGGTGGATGTAGTAACCCAGGCCTCATGCCCAGGTAGGTAAAAGGCGAGCATGTGTGGTTGGGAGACGCCCGAAGTGTCGTCAATGGTGCTGTCCGGAGGAATTCTATAAACGTGGAACGGTCCCGCAGCGAAGGCTATGTGTTGCACAGAAGTCGGAAATGTTTGCGTGAAAAGGAAGATGGTTTTGTTGGAATTATAAGGATGCGCAACCTGAAAAGGTCAGATAAACGACTCCCAATGCGTGGGTCATCGCCATACCTGTTCAGCCAACTCGCCACTACAAACGACCACTGTTGGGGTTAATTCACTCGTGTCCTCTTCATCTTGGCCAGGATTCCCCTCTTCGAGATAGCGAGGAACGACAAATTCAAAATCCCAAGTGTGTTTTTCCCAAAGGTTGTCAAGACACGGAACCCAACATCGTGCCGAATCTGGAGTCGAGGGGGTGGTATATGCATGGGGAACACGCTGTACGGGAATGAGCAAGATGAACCTCTGCACAAATCTGACTCACATATGGATGCGCCTCTGTCGGAAGAATGAACTCAAAGCCATCGATTGGATTTCTCAGGCTGTACTGTATATGAACAACGATTGGGAGAAATTCTGGTACGGATTGCGCGCCCTGGGTAAATCCAGGCGTTTGTGGCTCGGGAGTCGCAGCTATCCCAGGATGAATGCGTATTCTAGAAAAAATTATGCAAGAACGCACCCTCACTAACCAAACCAGCAGAAGTGTGGCCTGATTGCCTCAAAGGTACCTCTCTCGGAATAGCTATGGAGAGCTCCCCCTCATCACTTTCCTGAAGCGCCGTGTACACTTTGCGCTTCAACTCCGGATGCTTGTGACAATCTTGCGTTTCATTGGACGCTCCCATTGAAATATTTGCAAGGAAGTCTTGGTGGACGAAATCGGCTTGGTGGCCAGCGACTGTAACCTTGTGGATGGCTTGAAGGAATGAGAACACGGGCGCGAAATTGAAGACGCAGATAACACATACCGCATTGGCGCGAGTGTAAATGGAGGGTACGAAGGTCGCTGCTCGTCGGAACGATTGTTATCTCGGTGTAGCCCTAGCGCTGAATGAGTGGCTGACAGAAGAGAGGTAAGCAGACCAATTACCCAGAGACTGCCCGAGAAATCGATCTCCAAAACGACCTTTTGGTGACTAGTAGAGAAAGAAAAGAGTATAAGTCCAAGAGGCGCACGACAAGGAAAGAAATGGGACGTATATGGAGAATCCGCGACGAACGTGTTCCCTCGGAACATTGACTCGAGTATCCATGACGGGCGGCGAGGACGTGGAAAAGGAGCGGAATTGTTGAGGAAATGGGCCCTTGATATCGCTGAGGGGGTTGTGGAGGATGGAAGAGTCCCTAAGTCCTCTGTGGTGAGACTAGTTGAACGAGGAGGTCAAGAGCCAACCAGTCTGCTTATGTAACCGCCCCGCCACGACCCTTCTCTCATGCCTCCCAAATCGATATTCAGGCAGCCTGGAGCAAAGCACTTTCAACTTGTCCACCGCTCGCAGCGAGATCCGCGTATCCATGATCCTGATGCAAGCCAGCATGTTCTCAAGCCCGTAGAACGAGAAAATCAGAGAAAGGTAAAGCTTTGATAATCATCAATCCAGTTATCTTAAATTTTGAGGAGGGCAAAACTCGTGCAGATTTAGAAGCCATCTTCCCTGACGATGACCGTCGTCCTAATGCAGGCGAGGCTGTAGAATATGGCATCTACTACGATGATACAGACTACGATTACATGCAACACCTCCGCCCGATCGGGGTGCAAGTGGATGGCGTGGAAAGCGTTTTGCTCGAAGCGCCCCTTCCGGCGAAAGCAAAGAGCAAGAAGCAGCCGGGTTTGTCTCTTGTCGACATCCCAGCTGATGCCCTCCCTTCTGCTCACGAACTGCCACGAACCTATGAATCCCAGCAAGCCGTGCCCGAAAGTATTGCTGGGTTTCAGCCAGACATGGACCCTCACTTAAGGCAGGTGCTGGAAGCCTTGGAAGATGAAGCTTTCATTGATGACGACCTGTCGGATGATTTCTTTGGAGAGCTGGTGAAGGATGGAGAAAGGGGAAGTGAAGAGGACTTAGAATTCGAATTTGACGAGGATGGCATCGTGGAGACTGGTGAAGCTGAAGGTCAAGATCCCGACACCTGGGAGGACCGATTCGCGCAATTCAAAAAAACTCGTCAGACAGAAGCGCATTACAGTGACGACGAAGACGAGTCCGAAACTGGCGATACAATTTCCGGCCTGCCTGAGACCCGAGTCATTGGTGGCAAGAAGAGGAGGAAAGGTTCAAGTGTCGCGTCTGGATATAGCATGACTAGCTCATCTATGTATCGCAATGATGCCCTGCAGCTGCTGGATGAACGATTTGACCATGTGAGTCTCGTATCAACTAAAGTACTGATTGGCATATTGATGACTGAACAGATGATAACAAAAAATTATCACGAAGATGAAGATGAAGAACCTGAACACGAGGACGCAGAAGACTCTGACGAAGCACCCGAGCTCATCACATCACGAGAGGACTTTAACTCGATGGTCAATGAGTTCCTGAACGACTTTGAAGTTCTGGGCCGGAAACTCAAGCCCAAATTGGAGGGAGAGACAGGTGCCGATAAGCTGGAGACAATCCGACGAGCACTGGGGCAAGACGAGCGTGTACGCGTTGCTTCTGCAGATCCGGAAGATGATCAGGACATCCTGGTACCAAAGGATATCGACGAGGAAAAGGATAGATGGGACTGCGAAACAATTCTCTGTGAGTGTGGTATGATTTGACTTGTCACTCAGTTGCTTACCTCCCCAGCCACCTATTCTAACCTCGAGAATCACCCAAGACTGATCCGTGCTCGCGATTCAAAACATGTACCCAAAATTCGATTAGACCCCAAGACGGGTTTACCCATCGTTGTTCCGCAAACAAAAGAGGCAGTAATTCAGCCTCCAGAAGAGTCGGACTCTGGTTCAGACACAGAGCGAGAAGGTATGTCTTTTTTCCCGTGTATATGTGCAAGTTCTCACCAGCCCAGGACGAAAAACTGTTACCCGCCCACGAAACGAAACGCCCGAAGCCAAAAAGGCGCGCAAAGCTGCCATCAAGGCAGAACGCCAAGCTCGAAGAGAGCACAAGCGTGTTACCAAGGAGCAATTTCATGCGGAGCAGCAGACACAATCACGGACACTGGGTAAACGCGAGCCAAGAACGAAGAAACTGTAGGTTGCCGTGGTGTGCATGCCTTAGATAAGATTAGATGTCAGCTAGCTCTTGGCAATGGCAAACTGGGCAGATCCCGTTGATATAAGCCTTCCTAAACCCCCCAACAAGCCCTCTCTTCACCTTATCCTTCTCTATCCTTCACCCAGCACATGGCGTTGCCCAAATTATCCACTTATCTACTCGTTCTGACCGTCCTCGTTGTGTTGACGCCTACAAACACCTACGCTTTTGGCGCCGGCGATATCCCCGATTTCGCTTATCTCAACAGTAAGATAACTTTACATCCAACGTGGCGCGTCTGACGACACCACGCCCTTAGAAAAGGCATTTAGGCATGGCGATATTGAAAGTATCCTTGAGGAGCTTGTAAAAAGTGCAGGAGGTCATGGAGGCGGTTTTGGGGGCGGTAGTTTGATCGGATTCGCGACTTCAGTCCTGAGCGCTGCTGCTGGCTCCGGAGGTGCCAAATTCACGAAGAGTGATATCAAGAAAGTCTACTTCGTATGTGGCGCTTTGTGTTGAATCAATGGCTGACGTTGACCTCGTACAGGGAAATTGGCTCCGGGATTATTCACAGGTACTTGGTAGCGCTGGATCTGAAGAAATGCTCGCTGAACACCCCAACCTTCCAGGCGATGGATATCGCTGGCCTGAGTAAACTGACGTCAGATACTCTCGTCCTCATCGTGTCTATTTTAGGCTTCCTTGTAAGAACACATTCGTGCCTGGAACGCATGGCGTACCTACTGACGAACAAAATTCACAGGCCTTCGGTTTTGCCACAGAAGAATTCGAAGTCACTCCAGAACGCCTAGGGGTTTATTTACCGGTGGTGAGCCCAAGATCTCCATGATAGATAAACTTTGGATAGAGTTGATTCACTTTGTTATCAATCTCTCACAACAGGAACACATTGATAACCCAAAGTGACTCTTCCCTCTCATGCCGTCTCCCTTACTTTGATTGACAAGGGTTTGTATCCCTTAGGGGCTACGCAGCAAAGGAAGGAGATGCACGACAGTTCCATCCCAAGCTTCGTCCACCCGTGGACAATCGGGAGCTCGAGATCGATCCACATACAGGAATGAAGGTCTGGAACTTGCGTTGATATGAATGAAATTTTAATGACATCGCGATGCAGAACTACATGGCCACAGAAAATCGTGGTTGGGACACTTCTACTGCGCATATCAGGAGGACCTTTCGTCGCTGCATTGAATATGGACGACGAGCGAGCGGACGTGAAGGGAAAGATATGTGGGAGGCCTACCGGTATATGGGGAGTGGTCTCCATACCATGGAAGATTTACTCGCGCATAGCAATTGGTGCGAGATTGCCCTTCGAAAGATGGGGTACAGCCAGGTTTTCTGTCATGTTGGCGATCGTGGTACGCATCTAAAATGCACGACTCGTAGACTAGGATTGACTTATATTCTCTAGTTATCGTTCAAACTCCCCAAGGCCCAGCGCCACCCCTTGTGACCGGTACATTCGGGGGTAAGTAAAAAACGAGCATATTTGTGTCCAAATGTAACTAACGAATTGCGCAGGTGCTGATTTCCTCCATTCCCTCATGGGAGAAGCCACAGAGTAAAATGGATTCTTCAATCTGATGATTGCAATTTCTTACCGAAACTTGTAGTAAATTGAGCCAGGCCAGTGTGACTGATCTCACCGACAAGATGAACCAGGTAAGTCCGGCAGTCTCGAGGCGTTTGGGCGAGGATTAACTCTATCACAGGCTAGTCAAGGAGGAAATTCCAACCTCAGTGCCTTGAAGGCTATCCTATCTAAACTTCCCATCGGCGGAAATCAAGAGAAAATAAACGAGGGAGAATCGATGCAAGCTCAATCCCAGGCTTACCACTTCGATCCCAATAATATTGCCCCTGTTGAGGTTCAGCGCCGGCTAATGGGTCTCCTCAAATGGCGCGATGGGGTTTATCGTGACGTTGTGGCTAAGATCGAGATGATTCCCGGTTTAAGCAATCTTCTCGATGAGCTCACTAATTCCCTAAATGCCTGTAAGCTAAGCCTATTGACCCTCGTGTCGACGGAACACTGATGCCCAATCCCACCAGACGTCTATACTATACTTGCCCCTTATGTCACGGTAAGGCTCTGCGACTCCTGTTGGTAGTGATCTAACTTTCATGGCTTCAGCCCATCATGTCACAAGCCACTGGCGTCCTCAATGAAGGTAGCAAGGCAGTCATCGATTCTGAGGACCAATACGAGGTACGTTCGTACTTCACTTCTATAGCTTACCTTAACCTCTGTCCAGGTGTTTACCGACCCTAATGCCTCTGATCCTTCGCACTCCCTTCTGTCCAAGGTAATCTCACGTGAAAGCCATCACATTCCTCTCTGACACGTATGTAGGACCACTTTGGTTTGATCCTCAATGAGCCGGCCGGACAGATTGCCCAGATCGTAGTTGAACACAGTGTAAATCTGATAGTGAAGGTGAGTAACCCACTACCTCAATCCCTTGACGAGTCATATTGAATTCTCCACAGGCATGGTCCGATGACAGTAACCCCGACCGTGTTGTTGATCAAGTATGTACAAGTATTCACCCCATGGCCCTAATACCCCTAACGTGAAACAGATATTGAAAGCATTCCATCACCCATACTATGCGGATGGTCGTTCCGAGATTCAGCACAAGATGTTTGCGCATATGGAGAAATGGATTGGAAGCCTTGGTGGAGAAGCCGAACAGATCATTCAAGCGTTGACCAAGGTATGACATTCGCGCATTATGCAAACCAGTTCTCATTCTCCCGCAGGAGAGCGTTCGCGAAGGAAAGAATAAACGTCCTGGATCAGAGGAACAAGAGTCTGGTTACGGTGGTCATTCTCATAGTCACGGTCAATCGTATAGTACACCCAGCGGCGGATATGGCCAAACTCAAACTTCAAGTAAGAGAAATTTCCACCTGGTTGGTGCAGGTGACTAAACGGAAGTGACCAGGTTCTGATTATAACCGCTCATCTGGACATCCTGAAAGCTATTCCGGTCATTCGACTAGCTCAGGAGGTAGTTATGGTGCTTCGCATGGCGGTGACTCCTATGGAAGCTCCTACGGCGGCTCTCGTACCGAGACTCAAAGTCAAGGATACGGTTCCAGTGGCAGCTATGGCGGGAGAAGGAACGATGATGACAACTCTTATAGTCATGGCGGTTCTCGCTCTGAGCATCAACAAAGCTATGGTTCCGGGGACAATACCTACGGATCGAGTGGATATGGGCGAAGGGGCGAGGATGAGAATAGCGGCGGCGGCTATGGCGGGTCATACGGCTCTAGTGGTAATACGTATGGCCAATCGCAAGGCGGAACTTATGGTCAGTCCTACGGCCAATCTCGGGGAGAGGACGAATATACCCCCCAGCGTAACGATGACTCGTACGGTTCAAGTGGTTACGGTCAAACACAAAGCCATTCTTACGGACAAAGCCACAGCCAATCTCGCCAACAAGATGACAGCTATGGATCTGGCAACACACATGGCCAGCCTCGAGGAGAGAGCGACAGTTATTATGGATCTGGACAGACTACTTATGGTCAACCCCGTAGAGGCGACGAGGTCAATACCTATGGGTCGTCTGGATACACCAGAAACGACGATGAAGACAAGCATTCCAAACACCATCGCAAGCATGACGACAGCAATGACGATGACAAGCATTCCCGGCACCACCCCCATCACCACAAGGACGACAGCGACAGTAACCAATATTCCGCATACAGAAGCAAAGAGGAGGAGGAGGAAGAAGAAGAAGAGGATTCAGAGTCGAGACACAAAAAGAAACACGGCCATGGGCATCATACCGATGATCACCATAGGGAAAGGGGTTCTGACAGCTATGGCGGCGGCTATGAACAGACTTCTTCTGGATATGCCCCGAGTTATAGTCGTGGTGGTGAAGAAACCTACGGCGCCGAGAGGTTGAATTTGGGGGAGGGGGAGGAAGAGGATTCCTACAGTTCCAGTCGTCGAGGTTATGATTACTGAGGGACATCCCTGAAGGCCAAAAAAAGGAAGTGCACCCGAGGTGGATAGAACGTGTTGAACGCTCGATAACTTGCAGAAGTAACCTATGTATTGTATAACCCTATGCATAACAATTTTTGTTGCGCAAGCTTCTCGTGAGTCGCGACATGGCTTCAACTAACACCACCAACACAAACGTGGCGCCTGACCCAAATCACATCGACATCGACCCAATATGGACGACAAGTCGAACTGCTCGTCAGATTTACGCGTTGGGAGAGGTTGAGAAGGTGTGTGGGTGCGCAAGCTCCGGAAAATCTTGACCTCATGACGACACCCTGCTGATAGGATATCTCTCGTCTATTGTCTCTGGCAGCGTCATCTATTTCGCTCCTGACCCTGCCGCAAACCGACGGCCCAGATGACAATCTTCCACAAGGGGAAGAAAGGTCAGAACAGTTTGTACTCGAAATCAGCGAGTATTTTGCCCGACTCGACGTGAGTATACCCTTTCCCTCTCCGAGGCCGCCATACACAACAAATAACCGAATCTATTGACCCTTCCTATTCAAAAAAAACCCTTACCTCTCCGCTGTCAAATTCCGCTTGGACGCCGATATCATTGGACACCACCAAAAAATCCCAACTAGACTATACAAGGCGCAATCCGATCGTCACTTGCCCACATTCGACATTCCCGGATAGCACCCTCCGCCATAAACGCACCGCCTCTTGGTTTTGTACCGCCCTCTTTGGGTGTGGGGTCACCTCCTTCGCCGGCTTTGGCAGGTACATCTTCGGGGGCTGTTGATGGATCTACAGCATCAGTTCCCGGAACCGAAAGCGCCATAGGGGCGGGTGCAGCGGGAACGATGGGACCAGGGGGTCGGGAACCACCTCGGAAGACACGGGGATTACAAGAAGAAAGGATAGAACGCGATGCTTGGAAAGGTATATTGGATGCGTTGACGCGCCTCAAGCTCGAACGTGAACGTGAAAGGGATTTGGGTAATCCTATTACTGGCTCAAGACAATAATGTTGTGATGCCCGTCGAGGACAGCGGAGTCATCCTGCTTGTATGAATATGGAAGAGAATTCACTGGTCTGTCTCGTTATTCCTCCAATAGACCGGTTGTTGCTGTATGACTGATACCGCCAAAATGAATATATAGCTAATCTACACACTGTTACTCGTCGCATAGGTTGTTCGACTCGAGTCGTTGACGGGCGATCATAACTTCGACTATCCGAATACGAGAAAGCATGGACACCGTTACACCTTATCTCGTCGTAGTGCAATGTTTTACGACGCTTACGCAGTCGTCGTATCCTTCAAGATTTCATCGGCATTCAATAGCTCTTCGGCCTCTGCCAATTCTAGATGTTTCTTCGCCGAATCCTGTAAGGGGGGACATGTCAATCAAACTCTTCCTTTTCAAGGACTCTCCTCTTTCCCCCTCAATATCCAGACACAGCATCGAGGGGCAAGGAAAAGCATAAAACGAGAATGCAATTACACGATGTCCGACAGGCATCGTGTTGGGGTGAAGACGGACGGGGGGAGTTTATAGATCGAATGCAAGTCAAAGGTAATGAATCGAAGGAAAAGCACAACGGAAAAATAGGGAAGACGGAAATTGAAGCAGGGTAGGCGAGGGCGTTTCGAAAGAAAACAGTAGATTGGATTTCACAAAACTTACGACAGTAGACTGAAGCTCTTCAGCCGCTTTGCCCAGTCGGGTAGCTGAATCTGTGATCATCCTATTGGATTCATCTAACATCTTCCTCTGGGATTTTGTTCGTTTTGGGACCGAATTGGTGTGTAAGATTATGTTGCGGTGTGGTATGGGCGTGGAGGAACGTCAATTTGGAATTACGGTTAACGAATGTCATTGGGTGTAGGTTGAGCAAGAATAGTAGCGTTTGAGGCGGGGAAGGCGCGTGTACGGATAAGATGACGTTGGAATGACAGATGTTGTTCACGGCATCAAATCAAATCAGTAATGGAGAGGTTTGATGAGAGAAATCGCATGAAATTAGCATGGATGTTTTATAAGGGAAAAAGAGTTGGCAGACAGGTAGGATTGTGCATGGTACTTACAGCATTTTTGATATCCCATTCTTCCACATTGTCGGCATTGTCAGCAACGAGTTTGTCCAACTTGCGCTGTTGGTCTCCAGCTTCTTTTTTGTAGAGCTTGTGCTCCTTTGCAAGTCTGTGATGGATCGAAATGTTGAAATCAGGTCGGTGTCGGTGAAATCATGTTCCACGATCACACGTTGAAGGGTGGAGGTCAAGAAGGATGGAAGGAACAAGGATGTACATCGGTATCGGTATCGGTATGGAGAGGAAACACCGACAACATGTAGCACATACCGCTTTGCAGCCCCCGATTTAATTTTCAATTCACGTTTGAGAATTCGAATTTGTTCCGAGTCGCTCATTCTTTGCTCTGATTCTGAGTTCAATCAAGTGTCGTCGTGTGCGTTATACGGGAGCGTGTAGATTAGAATCGAATGGACAAGCAAGCTGGATAACGTTCTAATCGGAGGATTTGTCCCAATTCGATTCTCGGGTCTACCTGTCAAAAAGTAAATCATTCCAATGACTCATGGTTTTATTCGATGCCGAAGTACAGTAGGCCTGACACCCAGAAAATAAGGCAATAGAAAACCGCGATGACTTCGCACATACACATCATCCAATCCAATCTTCTACATGACATACCCACACTACGTATGCGCATTGACGCATTGACGCACTAGTAGCACCTCTGTGGTACCAATACATATATAACCCCCACAATTGCGTCACCAAAAGACCAACCAACGATCATGATATCATGAAGGGGGGTTGGTGCTAATATCAAGGGAGTGAATTCGAATTCCAAACCCAACGGTCGGCCGCGGAGCTCGAGAGATGACAAGAACCACTGGGCCACTGGCAATCAATCACATACCTTCCTTTTTCACAAGAAACTCCTTGAAGCCTTCAAATGTAGACGTGTGTGTGTGTGCGTCACCAACGGACAATATCGAGGGATCGATCTGAAAGTGTGGAAGTTAAGGTTCAAGGTAAGCGCCTATGGCGACAGCATGCGTAGGGCTGGGCGGACTGAAGCGGTGGAGGTTCAGTTCGGAGGGTTCGGAGTTGCAGATATAGATAGACGACGAAACACTTGGGCAGGTCCCCCATATTGTACGCACGTCAGTTGACCATTTGACCCATCTGGTTGCATACCAGTCTCATCAGACTTGAATACGATGTCCATCTGCATCGATGGTGAACGAGATAAGGTGGAGTGGTGTTAAAGGGCTTGCAAGCGATTGTTGTCGATAAGAGCGCGCGGTCGGTGGATGAGTGTGCCCGACTCCAAGTCCCGAAACCTGTCACCCACCGAGGTGAACGAAGTCCACTCACCAAAAAATTCCCAAACTTATTCACACCAAAAACAATGAGAAGGAAAACCAAAAAGGGGGTGTTATTGAAGTAAAAAAATGCGTGTCAACAATAGGGCGCCGTTAAAGAAGTAGAAGGTAAAAAAAGTTGTAGCTAAAAAAAAGGCTGGTACTCCAACAAGCAAGATACAGTATGCGAAATGGAAAAAGTAACACTACAACAACCAGTCGGCTAGAAAAAGCACAAAAAAGCCACAACCAAACTACCAAAAGAATTGGACTCCTGTCAACGAAGCCAAAAGAGTAGGTGTTGCTTTTCAACTCGATGAAACCGAAGCAGCGGAAGAAGAAAACATCGAACAATGGAAAACAAAACACAAAAGCTCCTTCACATCCAAACAACAAAGAACCAAAAAATCACCAAATCTCGAAAGAAAAGTAACGTCCCAGATGAACTTGCGCCGAACTAGCGGGGAAAGCACTGGAGAGCATCGAGCTACTTCTACGAAAGAACTTACAGCGCCCTCAACCAACCCAAATAGGAACAAAATCTGTGTTAGACACCAAAAAAGGAACTCAAGAACGAAGCCCCTTCAAACTCGATAACACAAACCCCGATCCGTTCAACAAACCCCCCAGACTCGACTAGATGCAGCAGATGGACTGGCCATGGGCCGCGCGAGTGAGGGGCGAGGAAACGAAACGGAAATCCATGCACCAAGCTCAAAAGAAATCCGGAGAGCCCCAGTCCAGTGAATCACAAACCTGTAGATACCCGAGAGGGAGAACAGTTGTGAAGTATCGTAGGCACATCTTCTTCTTGAAAAGGTAAAGAACCAATTCTTGTCGTCCAAACGAAAAAAAAACAATTGCGAAAAGTCTCCCGAGTCCAACATATCCGACCCTCGCAGCGACAGTCCACGGGTGCTTCTAAAGGTCGGCCAAGATTGCAGCGTCATCGCACGATGCTGAGAGCATGACAATGAGCCTTTGAGTTTGGCGGAGAAGAAAAAGGGGAACAACATCGCCGCCTAAGCGTGATGAGATGCTTGACATAAAAAAGAATAATAAAAAAAGATGAAGCGTTGGGAGGGGACCGATCGCGGGTTGGGCGGGGAAGAGAGGAAGTCGAGGTGGTCGTGTAATCACCAGTAGTGATCAGTTACCGGTGGGTGGGAGTGAATGAGCATAACGGTCGTAGGTCGTAGGGGAGACGTCAAATATGGACATGAAAAAGGATGAGAAAGCGTTAATCAGTGATATTAATAAAGATCAATGCAAGATCCGGAGTGCATCGACGGTGCAGGAAGGCTATTTGGGTCATCCTGGCGTAGGTCTGCGAATGCGTCGAGAGTGTAGAGCAGGTTGGGGGAAAGGAGGAAGAAAAAAAAAACGACGGCGCTGATGTATAGCGCGCGCGAGGCACGTAACCCCAACAAAGGGGTCGTTCGCCTCAAGCGCGGGATGGGTTGATTGGGAACGTCTCGAACGGTAGACAAGCGACAAAGATAAAAGAATGGGACAAGATGTTACCAAGTCATGCGAGGTTGTTTGCACTAGCAAAGCCTCGAGCATGAACATGGGTCTTGCGTCGGTGTCGTGTCTGATCGTTGCATGTCGTTCCAGGGATCCATCCACGTCGTATCGATTAGGAGAAAAACTCTCCACTTCCGCGGTTAGGTTTCAACAACTTGAAAACGAGAGGTGTCCACTGGTTGCACATCGAATAAGGTGAATCCAGGTCGGGAAGCGTGCGGCGCGGCTGCAAACGCGAATTGCGCAGACGGATGACGAAATGTGGTGGGGAAAGGTGCGTCGCTGACGCGGTAGCCATGTGCAGCGAGGAGAGGCATACCGTAAGGGGGAAGAGGGGTCGTGATGGTTCAATAATACAATGCAATGTCCGTGTCATAAATGAGTAGCAGTAGTTGCCTGGCCTTGCAGGTTTTCAGTCTCGTAAAAATGCAGTAGTTCGTCTTGATGATGCGATGGAGAAAGATGCCAATAATGCCAATGGAGATGAGATGAGATGGTGGTGAAAGGGGAGGCGTTTTTACATGTGGGGAGGATTGGGGAATCAGAATCCGGGGTTGATGCCAGCGGCAGCTGCAGCGTGCCGTGAGTTAGCTGTGCCGAGCATGAGGGCCTCGTTGACATTGCGAAGTCGGTGGACTTCGGCTTCAGCGGTCTTGAGTCGGATTTCCAATTGTTCCTTCACGGTGTCGAGGTATCGGAGGTGACTTGTGGCTGAGAGTAGGGATATGAATGAGTGTTCATATCGAATGTCTAGAAGAACATGTACTTACCCCGATCGAGCAAAGATACCTTGCTTGATTTTTGGTTAGAGGCAGGGAGAGTGTCCTTGAGGCGTGCATAGCCGTCTCGGAGCTCATCTCGCCGTCTTTGCTCGGATTCAATTCGCTGCTTGCGGATGGTCTCGCGGCGCCTAGAATGTGACATTGGAAGGTTAGAATCGGACAGGTGCCAGGGTAATCGGATCCACTTACGAATCAGCTGTGGCTGGGATTTGGGGCTGGAAGTCATCGTCCTCGTCGTCGCTATCGGCGTCACGGCTGGCCCTCCGTCTGTGCTGTGTCTTGGGACGGTTGGCGGCGACACCCATGGGATTGAATCGGTGTGACCTTGGGACGGTCGCAGCGTAGGGGACACCATGGGGTGGCGAGTGGGTTCCGCTACCACGGCTATTCCGGCCGGAGGATGGGGCAGTGTCAGATGACAGCTCTCCAGCGCTCAAGTTGTACGTGAGAGTGGGAGGAGAGATGCTTGCACCATCGGGGGGAGTGTAGGGTCGGGTGGGTGTGGTAGCCGTGAAGGAGGCAGCCGGTGAGCCGTAGGTGTAGTCGCTCATGCCATTGGGGAGGCTCAGCGAATTGAATGCGAGCGTGGGAGAACCACCGGAAGTGGGAACTAGGATTTAGAGTTCAGTACCGCTGCGATTGGCCGAGGAAATAGGCTTACGACTCATGGGAACACCGTACGAGGGCGAGGGAGGATACTGGAGATAATCGAGACCAGGTTCGATGTAGGAGAAGGTGTTGTCATCGAGGGGGGCGAGGTAGGAGGAGGAAGACTTGGCGGTTTCAAAATCCATTGGAATTGGCTTCGTAAAGAGAAGAGAGTTGAAGATGGTCGTGGCGTTGGCAGAAAGTGGATAGTAGAATGAGATTGGTGGGGGCGACGAAACTTTGCACTGGCGTAATAAATGAGACGGAAAAAATAATGGGCGCTACAAAAAAGAGTGGCGTCGGTGTGAACAAGGGCGGAAAGACAAAGAGTTATTGTGCTTGTTACTCACTGCGAGAACAACAACCAACAAAGATGTGAAGGGGGTGGTTGTGAATGGCAACAAACTGCAACTGAGACGGAGAGAACGCGTTCACGAGAAAGAGGAAGAGGTGGGCGGAGAGGGGATGGGGACTTGGGACGGCAGGGAATCGGGCTATATACGCCTTGGGCCGTGACTGATGGACGCGGACACGAGGCGTTGGAGATGACAGCCATCCCGGTGCTGGATTCGGGCGTAGGATTCCTCTGATCCCCCAATCGATATCCTGCTCACACGGACGCTGCTCTAGGAAACTCCGTCTTTGCGTTTACACTCTGATACGCCACAGCCCGGAAATAATCAGCCAACCCAGTGCCCAACTCGTCCACTATTACGCTCCCCTCCCTGCAGAGCTCATTTCTCGCTCGCACCGGTCCACCGCATCCACAAACCCACCACCAATCGTTCCTTGAGTCCAATTATCGTCCCCATCAAGATCCGGTTTCCGAGCTCTTGTTCCTGCGCATCGGTCACAAGCCAAGCTCGGCAATGCAACGTTGTTTTAATTTCCACCTCCATTCTTTTCGCTTTGTTTGGACCGTTCGCCTTTTGGTCCGATTTACCCCCAATCCAACCCAGCTCGGGTTGCATCTGCCTGCGCATCATTACCTCTTCTGTATCATTCACACTCTCCCAGACAACAACCCAATTCACACAACGAGTCCGCGAATAACTAAAGCAGGTCATCATTAACTGTCGTAACAATCGTAGCAAGGTCGTCAAAGTGTCCGTGAACGATAGGTATCCGAAAGAATGGAAAAGAACAGTCGAAAAGAGACCCTGGTCTGATCAGAACGAGATGAGCGTCTACGCGTTGTAATATCCTAGGGTTTGCCGTCAGATCAGACCCACTTCGCATCACTCAAATGAATGAAATCTCTCACCTCCATGGAACGGCCCTTTCATCCCAGCGTAGTGCTCCAGCCTTTTCGAGAATCGCCATGTCAAAAAGTACATGTAAATCTAGCAGAACTCTCTTTAGAATCCGCGGCATCCAAACTTTATGCGCCGCAACTCACCTGGAAGACGATATCGACTAGTAGCGAGACAATGAACGCAATGTTGAAACTCGAGTATCCTGCAGCGCAGAAGCCCACCGGCACAGTGCCGGAGCTCTGAGATGCCTGCGCTGCGGCTACCGGTGCTGACCACATTTGTCCCCCATGATTGCATTCCCAGGTTATGTTGTCCTTGCTATTGAATGAAAGCTCACGTTAGCGCTGCATTTACACATACATGGCCCTCGCGACCAGCATCGTCATCGTAACCTCCAGAATGTGCGGAGCGAAAGCGGACGACGCTAACGGAGAACTCACCCTCGCTGAAGCTCCACGATCATGATGATAGCCCGTATAGCACTTATGACGATTATAAACGGCCACAAGAATTTGACAACTTGAATCCAGATGTACGATTTCTGCGGGAAGCGTTAGCATCGGACTATTGCCATGGAGCTCCCCCCACTCTCAAATGAACTTACATTGGACAGGGCAAAGATGGAAATGACCGCAACAGACGCAACTCCTAGACCGATGCCTCCGTATATTTGCCTGCGGTCCTTGAGTTAATGAAATGATAAAACAAGAATCTGAGACAGACCATTCGGGATAGTGAAAGAAGAAGTATTGGCCTGATGTCAAGAGAAAGACTCCTCCAGCGATACTGTAAGCCTAGTTCAAAGTATGATACATTAGCTGCTGATTCATGGAGAGTAATGTTTCGTCTAAACTTACAGCGATGACGACACCCCAGGCAATCGCCCCACCCCTCTGAAGATTAGAGAACAGTCATGAGCTGTATGCGACCAAAAAGCTGGGCGGCGAGACGTACCAACGGTAGGACTAATAGACAGTTATCACACCTAAAAAATTGAAAAGAAAACGTGTGAGACTGGATAAGATAAAAATGGGGTGGTGGGACATACCACATCGAAAATGGCTGAGATCGGGGAAAGAAAGCCTATTGAATGTACAAGGACGAGGATGAGGGATTAAAGAAAGGAGCTGGCGGAAGCCAAAGTGAGGTGGGTGATGTACAGCGCTGCCGACGTAGTTGTCGATGTCAGAGGGCGGAGCAAAAGACACAGAGACCTGGCGCTACTGGCGCAGAGGCATCTGGACGTGCCTGGTGACGCGCTCCTGATGTGACGTATCCACAGCCACCGACTCTTGCCTTTATTGGACACCTCCGAACCACACCAACTTGGAATATCCTGCGCTGGTGCCATTCAACACCAACGTTGGCTCTTTACTTCTCCTCGGCTGCGCATGGTGACTCGTCTTCAATCCAAGTATACCCATTGGAAATCAGCCTTTCTTCTCCGCGACGTTTCAGTCCTCTCGGACAGCTGGTTCTCTCTCTAGCTCTGGGTCGACGCGTTTGGAATAGATTGAAACGTCTTACGAAGAAATGACACTCGACTCTGTGGTCTTTCTTACGCTCGTATACATAAACCAGATCTACGCATGTTTCTTTGCATCATTATACTCTCGAGAGATGCACCCGGAAAATCGTTTCAGATCGCTCGATTTTCCAGAAATGTTCCGAGTTTCCCATTCCAACGGTCCACGCTGCAGATCCAGCAACACGCTTCGTCTGTCAGAAACTCAGATTATGGTTCATCCTGTCATCAACAGAAACTCTTTGGGACCTCGCCGTGCAATGTGTTCTAATCCTGGCTCCTTTGCTGGCGAAACGGGGTCGCGATGACCTATCCACCTCCCTTTCCTCCGTTGAAACAAACATATGCTCTCTGCCGAAGAAACTCTTGCTTATGACCACCGATTCATCCCCCGGTGTACTGTTTGTATTCAAACTACCGCGAAGGACTATTCGCTACGTTCTTTCATACTCGCCTTGTCTAGGGCCCAATGAACCACGGCTGGAGCGGACTCAATCGTGATTGCTCACTCATTACGTCTTCGCTCATCACTTGCTACTCTCAAATATCACCAACAGCACCTAAACTTTCCCATAACGAGTTCTCTATCGGTCATAATCTCCCATTTCGTCCGTCCGTACGAAATCCTCATACCTGCGGATATATTCCTTCTCCGACGATATTGACTAGCGGTGTCAAAGCGTGTCTATTCAACCTGCTTCCGTAGGGACCAAAAAGTACAAGGAGAGGGACAACCCGCCAAAGGACGGACGGACGCAAAAATACAATGAAACCCAGCTGTCGATCGTTCCATTATGGGGAGAACCTTTTTTGCTTCGCCTTCACCCTCAAATGGACCAATTCTCCGTTCATCGATCCGCATCTTACGACTTCCAAGTCCACGGCTTGGGAGAGCTCAAACGCCGGAATTGTTCGGGCCTAGAGACCAAAGCTCTTATGCGCTTTTGATGAGCTGACTCACAGTCTCTTCCCCTTGAAGCGCTCTTTACTCTCCAAGTATCTCTGACGAAGCTACTAGCTCTGATCAGTTGCAATTGCTGCGCCGCATAAATTAGTCACCTGTCCGACCTGCATAGAGATCTTCACTTGCTACAAGGGTGCACTTCCGAGGTCCGGTCCCGGCCCATCATCTGATCCTTGGAGCCTTTCTCGAGTCTCCGCTCGTTCTCGCCTATCTTACTTCATAGGAGTCTAGG
This sequence comes from Pluteus cervinus, assembly GCA_004369065.1. Classification (NCBI taxonomy): domain Eukaryota; kingdom Fungi; phylum Basidiomycota; class Agaricomycetes; order Agaricales; family Pluteaceae; genus Pluteus; species Pluteus cervinus. The sequence goes on from ML208259.1 coordinate 2,122,784, forward strand.
AGAATCCGATGTGATATGTATGTAACCTCGTCCCTCTTCATTTCCCCACTACATTCTCAAGGATCCCAGCTTATCGGTGCCGAAAGATCCTACCGGCAGGGAATGATACCGAAAGTACTCTCGGTTTCCCTTATTTTCCACTGTCCAGAGGTTTATCGACTACCGGGTTCGACGTTGAGGTAAAAATGCTATCCCTTTCAATCGGCGGTAGCATTGACTTTAGCTTGGCACTCGGGCCTTATGGGTACCACAATTCCTATCATGCCATAATCTTACCAAAGCGGACTCAAGGGCATGAGGTAGTGATTGACTCAGGATTGGCCGAGACAGCCACCATGAAGTCCTGAGATTTTCTATCTCTAGACAACCTTTTCCCCAGGACAGCAAAACCGAAAGCATGTGTATTAGCCGAGCCGAATTTATGCCTACCCTTGACGAGATAACGAGGACGGGCTAACAAGGATAGCACATACGGGACAGAATAGCGCTCGCGCTCACCGATCAAAACACTCAGCGTAAGTGGGGTTTGGTACTGCTTATTTCCGCATAGATGGACTAGCCGTGAAAAGCACACAGTAGTGTGATGAATTACGCTGAGTCGGATGTGGTTCTGTGGGATCGTGCAGGTCCCTTCGCGTTCCAATGATTGCCCATCCAGTGCTGCCCTTCGAATTCTTTCCTCAGGTACGTTTTGCCGTCTTCACCCTCATTCCCATTGGGTGCTATCCCCAATCGATTATTGTTAGTTGACAACCTCCCTCACAAGTGACTGTCAATAACTTACTTTATCACAGAACCCGTTCTCGATTCTACCCTTTGCTACGAGAATGGTCCGCTGATGAGCGGATGAGACAGAAGCCCGGTAATTTTAAATTGGGCCGGAACAATGAGGGCAGGAAACAACGAGGCGCAAGGTCTTTTACCGTAAGTGTTATGATGCACCTACTCTGGGTCTTTTGACCCACCTAAGTTAATCTGCTGACGGTGGCGATTAAGGAGATGATGATGCGATGATGATGCCAAATGGGACGAGAGGCACCGGTTGATTATTGCTGTAAGTGGATGCGGCGGGTGTACCATGATGTCGATAATAACCCGTCCTTTCAGATTTGTGTTGCGTGGGTACGTTATTATGGTTGGGGTCAATTCGATCCTACGGGCAGGATTACGGAGATCTAAAATCCGAATCTCGGCAGTTCTTTGTGAAGTCCACCACTGCGACTCCCTAGGTGTAGTTTTGTCCCTTTTACCGTACATATCCCTGTGATTTGAATTCAGGCAATCGAGTTCACTCAAACTTCTCAAAGAAGGGTGGATATGTCAAAAGTTTGAAGAGTCGTTATCCTGAGCGAGGGAGCGGATAGGTTAGTTTGACTTTGGGTTGGTTGTTATCTATATTGACGGGGAAGAGAAACCTTCAAGAAACTTTGGACGGTATGAAAGCCCTGTAGAAAACTAATACACTACCTGCCCAGGGCTGGGCTCATTAGCCTCTATTGACGTGGAAAGCGCAGAGTATTACACTTGGCTTTTGGACCCAAGTGCGGATGCTGTGTCGAGAGGAAAATCCGCCACGAAAAATGACATGAACTTTCCATTGGATTTCTCGCAGTTCTTTTCATCGTCAATCCCTTAGAGTGAGTCTTAGCCATCCTAAACGTACCCGTTCCTGACACAGCAATGAAATTTCCAGTATGAATAGGTCAATTTTTTTCCGACGCTTATTGCAGTCGAAGTGCAAGACCATACCGAACGAAGACAGAGGCAAGGTATCTCCCGAAATGAAGAGAGTCTATTTCCTTTGTGGACGATCCCGTTCACACCATTTGCCATTCGCCCTTGGCCCAAGTTCATTCTCGTGGCCGTTTAGTGCAAAGAGCCAACGTAAGATGGGTGTGTTTTGAGTCCGTCATGGTGTGTTAGGTACGTTATGTCCTGATTCACTCCACACGGAGAGGATGTACCCCAGACATGTTATGCCAGAATGAATTGGATATGATGACGAACATACGGAAGTAGACGCGACCATCGGTGCTTCGTATGTTCATCTTTTGACCTTTGCCTCCCTCCCGAGATGAAGAATCCTTGGAAATCACTTGGATTGATGGTTTTGCTGCTTCAAGAGAATTGATGAAGGTACTGTACTGCAATAAACTAGTATTGAAACTGTCAATGAAGCTCAGACATTTAGTCTAGACGATGGTACTGGAATGAGGGCCCTTCTTGCTTCTCCACCTTCGCAGATTGTCCATGCGTAATAATCCACGCCTACATCTCCTGCGCACGCTCTAATCTCCTCGTGTATATCCAATACTTAGTTCGTCCGTCCAATCAACACGGACCGAATGTGTTCGCAATCCCAACTCACAACAGTACGCAATGATCTATAAGTCTGTAACTGTTCGACTATGATGGTACTACATCATACCCAAGCTATTCGACTTTACCTGCCAAGCAGAGAAGCCCATCAACACACGAACACGAACACGAGCAGGAAATACGACATCGTGGATCATCATCACGATATCATCTGGGAACGGAAGTAGCAGTAGCAGCTCAAGTTGACAGGATACTTCCTCGCAATGGAAACAAAGGTCCATCGAATTCGAAACCAACTCGCCTAGTTATTCGTACCGCGGGAGAGAAGCAAACATACGATCTACACGCGTTTCTGCGACATCTTCGGAATCGAATTGTACTTTAGCCTAACCAGCTGGCGAGTTGATGGATTGGGACGAACACCCAATTGCCCAAATTCGTTACGATTCGCCGATTCTGATATAATGGGCCATTATATTCGTGTATATGATCCTTGTGTGTGATTGGCTTATCGTTTTTCGTCCAGATGGCCGTCTGTACACCCGGAAGGTGTACATAACGTCGTCCTTGTCCAAGATCGGAGATGACGATATTCCGCCACAAATTCCGCCACAAAAAAGTGAAAGCCTAAATTCGGTCAGATATTTGTTCCATTTTGGGTTGTGGATCCTTGTTCTCAATATCGGAATTGATTTACCAGCATGGAACGAGATTGAAGCGCTCAGGAACTCTTTCCGTGTGAGAGTGTGGGTAAATCTGATAAAAACTCTCCACGGAGGAAGGTACTTACAGTGGATCAACGAACGTTCCGAGAAGCTTTCAAAAAAGACGAGTTGACGTCCGTGGTCATATGCATAAATCGCCGAGCGTTCATATCACAGCCATCGATTCGATCGCCTATTACAACAAAAAAAAAAAGCGCAGAGTAAAAAGTCAAAAAAAATCTTTGTACTCCCTTGTGTACTTACTCCCAAAAAAATTTCGGATGAACGATAAATCTCGGTTCTTTCGTTTCTTTGGCGTCATTTTTACCTGTAACCGTGCAGGGAATAAAGGATAAAGGAGAAAAGGAAGAAAAGAGTGAAAAGCACCAGAAAATATGAAATTCAGATGAGGGAACGTGTTTTACACGTGTATGATGAACCAGTCCGCTTTCCGAAGAGACCGGCGAGGAAGCTCTGGTAACCTGATGCGAACCCGCTCAAACCTGCGTCAAATCGATTTCTAGAACCGGAAGACGAATGAGGGGGGAAGAGTGGGGGAACACCAGGAGAGGTCGTCTTTCGCACACAAAAATGCCTCCAAATCCTCCGAAGGCGCTTCGGGAACGGCGGTTATGTATGTGTGTACGTACCTTACCCCTCCCACTCATCCCGAGTCCAGCAAGACTATATCTGCGAATTTGCAATTGGGAGATTGGATTGGAACTGAACGCCAACAGGGGGGGAAATAGACAAACCCCAAACCAGTCGTTGTGAATATATGTCTAGGGTCGTCGGCATCCACAAGAAATGCCTTCTTGAGCCAGCCAGAGCCTAGTTGAGGCCCGTGGTATCGATGCTCTATCGACTCCAATGGACCCCTAGTTATTGAATACACCGTTGACCACCTGGGCGTATTAGTGAACTCGTGTTGCATATTTCGCATGCAATTGCAACATCTTTCATGCAACGCAACCAAACGAATCTAAGCCCTGTACGCACTAGCCACACATGCGAACTGTGTATGTTTTTACACGAGTGTGATTCTGAGGAAGGAATTATCGAGGACACAAACCATTGAGCAATAACACATACATGAGATGGAGGAACGTACATTATACGTAGTACGCATACATTGTCCGGGGTATGCCGTACGTTTTGTCGTAGAGATCCTGGTCCTGGAACTGGGGTACCTTGGCGCTACAGTAGGTGTTGAATCCTAAACATGCGCAAGGCACGCTACAACATATCCGTTCAGGAACCTAGAAATGCAAGGGTTGGACGAGAAACCGTTGTGGGGTGCCATATGAAAAGTGAATGTATTCTCCTCAAGGGAGCAAAAAGGAATACACGCCAAAAAGGAAGACCAGTATCAAGCAAAACAAGGCGGACCAGTACAAGAAGAAAAGCTCTCGAAAAAAGGGTCGTAAAAATAATGAGGAAGATTGAGCAAATTACAATTGCGTCATTGGGAGCGGTGAGCTGGATAGGAAGGGTGTGATGCAGCGATGATGATGAGGGGGCGTGAAGGGGGTCGTATCGGAAGGGGCGCCGACGGTGTAAACGATGGTTCCAAAATAAAAAAAGTAGTGTCCCTAGCAAAAATCTGGCTTTAGCACCCAAAAGACGACAAAAAGTACCGGCCACCCGAACGGCGCACAAGGCATGAGAGACGCTACAAGAGCGTCCCCAACAAATAACCCGAATGAGCAACGGCAGCCACCATGCACCAAAGTCTACGTGGAGCGGGTAAAGCGGCGTTCCGTCGAGAAACGCTCACAAGACCAGACAACTCGCACAAGACCAAAAAGCCTAGGAACCAAAAATCCCCGCTGTCGATATCAAAACGACGGCAGGAGAGAAGCCGTTGGGGAAAAAAGATCACAAGAATCAATCCCATGATCTCTCCCAACAGGCCTCGTATGGTCGGCAAAGGGCTGACGAGGTGGGTACCAATGTGCTCAAAACAGGAAATTATGCCAAGGAGGGAGAGCCGCGTCGAGGATAGAATTGCTTTATCGTGTCGTCTTCGAGATTGCACAGATTGCACAGCGCTAAACTGTCCTTTCCATCTAATTTTGTGTCGAAGTAAAAAAAGGTCTTGCCTCGTGAACGTTCGTCGAGAATCGTGAGCAGGGTTCATTAATCTCCAATCGATGAAGGATCGATACGGAATCAGAGAGACGGGAAAGGGGTGCTATGTCTGGGGCGAAGGGGAAAGTATATCATCCAAAAAAGATTCAAAAAAGGGGGTGCAGGGGTAGGAAGAATCGGAAGAAAACATAGACGTCGCCGAATCCGAGTTGGGATGTGCAAGATGGAAGGGTAGAGAAATTGGTGCGAGCGTGAAGGGTAAAAAAGGAAGGTGGGGGTAGACGATAAAAAGGGAGGATTGGGCAGAAGAGAAGGGAAAAGGGATGGGGATAGATCGCAATGTTGCACATCGAAGAACGCGGTGGGAGCATGTCGATACAACGTGGCCAGACCCAAGCGGAAAACAAAGAGGCCGAAGAGAGATTGCAAAACATTCTCCAGGAATTATTATTCCTTCGACATGAGTGGCCAGGGAAGTCGGAATTCCAAGTTCGATCGAGTCGATCAACGAGGAAGAGCATGTGATCCGTGAATCAAAACACGCTGCACTCGGCTTGCTGACCTGGGCGACGAACACCCACTCTGCCATGCGCAGCTTCAAGCCGGGGTGTTTCCAGAGTGGGGGGCCAGTCGGGGTCGAGGGAAAGAAAATCGGTCAGGAAGACGCTTAGCGTCTAAACGCCTCAATTTGAGATCCTATGATGGTTGGCTAATCCAGTTGTGTGTGATATCGACGAGAATATATAGGATGCCATTCCTCCAATCGCAAAGCCGCAGAAGAAGGGTGAAAAAAGTGTGGGGAAAAGTACAAGAAATTGAAAGCTGAAAATCACAACAGAGAGCAATGCCAGATGAAGTGAAGATGACGAGAAATGTAGGTGCATTTCGTGAGGAGGGAATCAATAGCCATTATCCGATGAGGGACTAGAGTTGTCCGAGGGTGGTTCCTTGGCAGCTGGGAGAGGGTGTCCTGTGGGCGCAAGTGGGGCATCAGGAGGCGGGGACGGCGGTCTGCCATCGAACATGGGGGGCGACGGGGTCTCTGTGCTACCAAGAGATATTTTTTCGTTGATGGCACGAAGCCGCTGGATATCCTGCTCCAATTGATTTATACGGGCAAGGAGGTCCTTGTTAGTATTTTCGAGAGCAACAATATGATTTGTGGCTGTAGAGCAAAGAGAAGACGAAGATCAGCCAATCGTTCGTAGTGAAAAAGACTGGAGTAAAAGATGCTTACCTCGTTCTAGGAGCGAGACCTTGCTGCTCTTTTGATTGGAGACGGGAAGGACGTCTTTGAGCTTAGCGTAGCCATCTCGGAGCTCGTCTCGGCGCCTCTGCTCAGCCTCAATCCGCTGGCGTCTGGTAGCCTCTTTTCGGGAGTGGGCAAGATTCTCGGCGAATGAAACACCCATGCCTTCGTCGTCTTCAGAGTCTCCTCGTGAACGTGATCTGGGGTGGCGTCGGCCGGAAGAGCTGGTTGGGGAGGGGGTTGGGTTGTAGCGGACGTGTCGTTGGACTAGGCTGTTACCACGGGAAGAGGAAGGGGAGTTTGCACCACTGCTGTTTGAATGGTGGTACAAACCGTCCGCAGATGTGTCTGATCCGGAAACAGGAGGGGAAAGGGGATCGTACATATCTGGTGACGGTGGGGGCGAGCCAGAAATGGGCAAGACATGAGGCGTAGATGGGTACACGGGATTTGTGAACTGATGGTTGGACATAAGGCCGATATTATACGGCTGCATGCCCTGCTGCTGTTGCTGATGCAGGTCTAGCTGCCCTATTCACAATGAAGAGAGATTATCAGATGAACACGAGTTACGGCGAGTAATGACTGTGCAAGACCCACGCGTTTGAGGGCCGTGCTGCACGACCGGATGATAAGGGGGCATAGAGCCATAGCCGAGGTTGTACGGAGGCTCTTGGTCTGGCGGATAGAACCCGTATGCGGGGGCCAGCGGCGGGTGATCCTCGTTCATGGGGTGGTGTTGTTGAGACTGTTGATCCATGGCGGTGGTCGTGGTGGTCGTGTAGATTGCTCTAAGGGTGAGCGACTGTCGTGACTAAAAGCAAGATGGGGAAAGCAGAAAAGAAGAGAAGAAAGCAAAGAAACAATGGCACGCCAGTCCAGAAAATCAACCCGGAAGCTCGTCGAGAAAAAGGACGGGAACCAAAGTCTGTCCGCCACTCCATCCTCTGTTTGTTTTCCCTGCACAAATCCGGCCAAAGCCTTTGTTCGCGTTTGGCGACCAACAATGCACCCGGCCAAAAAGCTGGCTTCATTGTGCGCTACGCCTTGTACTGTATACAATGTCTGTCTAGTTGCCAGGCACTCGTCGTCCGAATTGACCCCAGCGACGATAGAAGTGCAACGAGAACGCTGGCGACGGTGTTTGTCGCGCGTCCTTGCACGGGTCAGGTGATATCTGCAGGGCAGGTACAAGGATCAAGAAATATGAATGCGGTGATATTGCCAGTAAATTGACCAAGCATTTATCGAGCTGAGATAGGAGGGGGGAGACCGCCATCTGGGAATTCTCACCCCTGGCGTTACTGAGAATGTTGAGTGTACGTTGTTTGTCACTCTGTTCCTTGACCTCTCCTCCATTTGCGAGCTTACGTCCGGCCAGCAGCCTTAATTTTCGTTTTTTCTGTTGTAATAGACGCGCAGTGGGTCCATAATCTACCGCCTGACGTTCCAACCCGGCTCTGTTCTTGCAAGTCCCTTTTTTTGGTCGTGTTTGAAGCGAGCCTGACGTTTTCCAACCAACCCAGCAACTCTACACTCTATGTCATAGCATTCAGTACACGCCAGCCATTTTTAGCGTCATATTTTGCACGAACCCCAACCCCCCTCGGCCCTCTTGATTGTAGCAAGACGGCGTGCAGGACTATTGGGCAACGAACACCATCATGTCAGACCATTTATCCCCCCCGCCTGTCAACGACACTTTACCTCCATCATGGGGTCCACCAAATGCCCCCCTACCTGCCTATCGACTCGCCAAACTTGCCAACGCTCTTGGTGTCGCAACCCCCATCCCCGCCGTCCACCACTTTCCCCCATCCCCTGTTCTGCCCAACACCCCCAATGGCCTTCCAACGCCAGTAGAACTCCATTATCGTCGCTCCCCAACACCCTCTTCGATTTCCGGCTCTGTTTTGCCAAGTTACGCGCCATCCACGTCCAAATATCTTTTACATGTTATACCACCATTACATCTTCCTCATGATTCGGACGCTTTTGATGCTAATGACCTTATTCTGCCACCACCTAATGCTTCAGGATATCACGCCCAATTCCGTAGGGGAATCCTAGTTCCGTTTTATGCGACGTTCCAAGCTCAGTTAGGTGCCATTGCGAAAGAGTACGCGCTTCCGAGTACTTCTGGCCTTGTTCTCTATCTGGTCAACTCCAAGCCGCCTCAACCAAACCCGTCAGGCCCCTCCCCCACTCCGGACTTGGATGACCAAGAGGGGGACGAACCTGGTCCACGATTGTCTGAAGAAATATGGAAACATCTGTGGACTCGCGTTGCCAAGGCTGAACCACGCGATGATACTCTGCTTCTCCCATCTCGCAGTCCCACACCAAATATATTTACAGCTCCCTCTCCTACACCACCGCCAGAAACTGGACCGACACCCCCACTACGTCCTCTCATAGCCACAAGCGGCCTCGACTCTCTCCAGAATCAGAATAACGGATGGCCTGTAACTCCTTCAACACCATCATCAGCATCCGACCCGCGGTCACACTTCAAATCTACTGCTTCGGAACCAGGTACACCTGATACATCTATGGCTTCGCATTCGTTCCGAGCTGCGAAGCGAGCCAACTCGCTTGATCTACCTGGACTAAGCTCTCAATCTATTATCCCCATTCTTGCCAAAATCGAATTTGACGTTGATCGAAGGAAAGCAGGGTGGTATGAACCTTGGATACGTAGTCGACGAATCAATCATGCCAAACGGGCTGAAAGTCGAATGGGTAGGAAGGCGAGTGTTGCTGAAGGGGCTGAGGACAAGGAGAGCGTTGATGGTTTGGAGAGGAAGCATCATATCGACTTGTTGACTGGAACAAAGGATGCAGCGAACCACCTCGCTTCGTTGTTTCCACCCCGGGATAGTGGTGATACACTCTCAGATGGCGAACCTGAAGCTGATGGTTATGCACCACTCTCTGATTCTCAAGACGGTCACGACGATGAACTGAACAAGGGCGAACTGGAAGACGAAGATGATTACGAAGAAGATGCAACGACTCGTGTTGTATCCTCAATTACGAGAAGAGGAGGCAAGGACCCATTGGACGATGTATTTGGTTCGGACGCTGATACATGGGCAGATATTCGAGAATCCAACTCTACTGCCAGACCTTCATCTGCAAATCCCAACATAGTCAACCTTGCTTTGACTGGTTCCGAACTGGCTGCATTACCAGATGGAGAAGACGAAGCCTTATTCGATGCTGGTAACAATGACGAAGAGGAAGTGAGAGATATTTTGGAAAGAATGTCTTCTCCAACCCAACCCGAATTTTCGATATCGCCACCAACTTCGCCACCATCTAAGCGTTCTTCATCTCCGACCACGAGCAAGAAACACGTTCCACCACCGTTGGTCCTACTTCCTATTAATGGGGGAGATCTCGTAATACCTGCAGAGGCCACGAGTCCACTTCCCGTTAGTCCGGGAACGAGTTTGCCATATCTCCATGGACCTTCATCTGGAAGTCAAGATAATAGTCCTCTACCCGAACAACAAGTCCAACGTGAAGAAGAAGAAGACCTTGAAGATGATTATCATGTTCGTAGTTCGGCTGAATCGGAGAAGCGTGTAGGAGCTGTGTTTGAAGAGTTGGATTTGGGGTTAGATCCTACTGAAGAGGTCAGTGTTCGATTATTCTTCCCTTGCATGCTTGCTGTGATCCGGAGTTTCTCTGATACTCAATCGGCGTTATTTTCTTGCCCTTATTTTCTTGGACACTTTAGTATGATGAGAACGATCCCCATGACCGGCGGAGGAGCCAATACGTAATGCGGGCTCAACTAGATCAAATTGAACGGGTGAGTTTCGTTCCTTTACGGTCCCCAAGACGAACAAGAATACCGGGACGAGAATAACGGGCAACTTAAACTGACCTTAATTCCGTTCTATTCTAGACTTTGGCTCAGCTTTCACCGAGGATTTTGAAGAGCGAACTCGAAGAAGAACCCACTCAAAGCTACCGCTCCAATGCATCTACACTTTCTCCGAATGCATTCTCGAATAACAACGGGCAACTTTCGCCTGCTCCTCTTCGAAATGCGGATGTTTTCCCACCTACACCGAGGTTACCCCATCACCCTGATGTAGGGGAGAGAATGTGAGTGCTCTTGCCCTTTATTTCTTATTCGTTCGAAATGGGTATTCAACTTTCCTATTCCCCTCTTTTCTTCATTTAAATCTTAATATTTCGTAACGAATACTAATTCATTGTGTTGTTGTGGCTTAGGAACCGAGATTCTGACCTTAAGGGTGTAGCATGGCCTGCAGTTCCGTTTTCCTCATTGAACGAGCCTGTTCTGGCTACTTCATCCCCACCACGTTTACAAAACGGAGCCAATTTGCCTCCATCGCCACCACGTTTAGCGGTTAACGGCATAACAACCTCTGCACCCAAATCTTATAATCCACTCTCCCGAGGGCCAAACGAAGTCTCTGCAGAGACTGAACAAAGACGAAAGGCTTTGGAAGAAGAGCAAACCCTGTACCCTCCACCAAGCAGCGCAAGCTCTCATGGTTCCAGTTCACCGATTATACCGCTATCACCTGATCCATTTGGGAGATATCCTTCCTCACCGGAAGGCTCGGGTGGTGGTCAACAGCCTGTGACGTATTGGGAATCGGGTCGCAGACCATCAGTCTCAATAGAACAGATGAATGAATCTGATGGCATGCACCACCACCAACGCAGTGCGAGTCGTGCGACTAGCCGATTCTCCCTGGATTCGGACACAAGCGCAGAACCACCGTCATCATCGAGTAAAGGGAAAGAGGAGAAAAGCGGGAACAGGTCCACGTTGATGGCGGTGAAGGGGTTGACCAAACTTTGGAAAAAGGGACCGAAAGCTTCCGTGTCGGGACCTGTACTTCCACCTCCGCCAACACCTTCGTTAGGGTCGAGGTCAGTGTCTCCGGAAGTACCGTTCCGACCTTCGATGGAGGGTAGGGATGGGTCGAGTCAAGTGATACCGTCTACCCCAACTTTTGGGAGGTTTCCGACGGGTGGTCCCCCACCGGTACCCCCAACTTCTGCGGGTGCGAGGTCTGGGGGATCATTAGAGCGGAGACCTTCCCAGGAGCAACAACAACAACAGCAGCAGCAGCAGCAACAGCATATGCAGCAACATTCTCTAGGTGTACCTACGCTCCATCCGATGAACGGCGGGATGCCACCTTTATCAACGCAATCTGGACTACCAATGCCACCTGTACCGATGTTAGCACAAATGCAACGGGGAGCGGCGATGAGGTTGGATAGGTTGCACTTTGATCAGGAATCCCCATATCCTGTTAGGAGGTACTCCCCACAACCTCCCATTGTGAACCAAGAATCAAACGTGCTGACTTCACAACAGCAGCAGCAACAGCAGTCAGCGACGGAAAAACCAGCAGCAGCAACAACAGCGTCAACAATAAACGGCAGCAGTCCGACGACAACGACAAGTGCAGCACCTACTCCAATGGGACCCCCGACGACTTCGACTGGTCCTAGAAAGTCGATTTTGAAGAGTTGGAAATCGGCTGCCTCGATACCAGCTGCACTTAGACCTGGAAGTTCTAATGTCAATAATGTTAACGCCAATGATGCGGCGAACAATGTATCTGAGCCACGAGCTAGTCTTGAACGACCTAATGCTGGTGCACCTAGACCTAGACGTCCAAGTGTACTTCACTTCGGTTCATCTTCACGAACCACACCATCTCCTGCTCCATCATCTTCCGCAATGCCGCCTCCCAATCAAGGCTCCGAGATCCCACCTAGTCCGCAAATACCAGAACAGTATTTGCAGCATACTTCCTCTCTCAGAAAGGTTTCAACTGAAAACCACAAGAGAGGTAGTAGTGTGACTAGTGGAGCTACAACGGTTGTTGGGAGTACAGCAACGTCTATAATGTCGAAAATCGGGCTACGCAGGAGTTCAAAGTCTAGGATGTCTTCAAGCGAGAGTAATCCGCCACCGTCGATGACCTCTAGCTCAACTGCTTCATCACCTCCTAGTCATTCACACCAACCCCTTTCCTCTATATCGTCTTCGGTCAGGTCGGGTTCACCGATAGACTCTATGACAAGCCCGAGAGAGTCAGGCGAGACGAGACCTAGCTTTGATGCCTCGCAGTTTGAGATAGTATCACCGAAATTGGGAGGAACGTTGACGTATCCTTATCATGCTTTGGATCATGATACTTCGGGTTAGGAGGAACGCTCATAGAAGGTTTTAGTGCGCAGAGCGGTGCTGGTCACTTTCTTTGCTTGTTGCTGTCGCTGCTGAGCCGTCCTGGTGGTCTCACCATCGTCTAGTCACTTTCCTGGAGTTTTGTTCTTGATTCTCGGTGCTGTCACTATCCTTTCCATTTGCTCTGGGTTCTTTCTTGCTTCAATTCGTTTCATTCTTGGATTTTTCTTCGGCTTCACTTCATCCAACCTTGCATTTCAGATCCACATCATTCCTACTTCCTTCATACCCTCAAATTGCAATTGCATATATATAATACAACGCAAATCGCACTGCTAACGATCAGACATTCAATACTACGTCCACTTCGCTTGTTCTATATTATTGATATTACTGAAAGGTCTTCAAACAACTAGATAGTTTCGAATGCATATGCTTGGGTATAATTGATCAGTAATTCGGGGAAAATGTAAAATACCTCTGTTTGGATCGACATCCAGCTTGACCTTTGCAGTAAGCCTAGAACTTTGAATTCGAGCAAGGGGACGAAACAGATCGGTAGAGCTTTAAATTTCTGCATGACAAAGTTTCTTGCAATTGCATCCATGAACGTCATTCTCGGTTCTATTGAACGCAACTTACCCTGCGCCGTAGCGATCGTCATGTCCAAGTACTAGTGCTTAGAGAGCCCCAGGAAAGTTCAGCTTTGGAAACTATCAACGAAGGTAGAGCAAGAAGAGTGAATTAAGATCCTAAACAAAGACACATCAAGAAATATCTTTATCCTAGAAACCCTTGTCCGTCCCTCCACTAATTCACATCAAGTTGGTCAACCCGCCAAGAATATACACGTATCGTCATTGTCATGCATCGCCATCAGTTCGAAGAACTTTGAAAGAGTGAAGCCAGTAAAAGAATGATCATGACACGTCTGCGCAGCAAGACCGCATATGCGTCAACATGACAGAACGAATGAATGACGAAAGCGATTGGAGACGTTGACCGGGGGGAGGGGGAGGAGTTTGGGTTCGAGGGTAGAGAGATAAGGGGTAAGGGTAAACACAAAGGAAGCGGGGAGGAAAGGTAAAAGGCGTAACGTACGTACGCATACGAGGTACTAAAGTCGAAAAAAAGATTGCAACTATAATGTGATAGTAGCTCGAGTAGATCCATAGGGGGACGTTCATGAATGGTGAAAAGGGGAACACAGAACACTGCTGTGTCGCAAGTAGATCCTCCCGCCGAAGGGCAAGGGGGTCAAAATAAATAAATCGAACGAGAAAAGAAAGCGAAAAGAAATAAGAAAATCATCACAGTAGAAGGGGAATTATTTTTAAAAAATTGTTTAGGTTTCTTGATCCATTGGGCGTTCGAATTCACATACAAAGCAAGGCGTATTCGGGAGTCATTGAGGCTTAGATTTGATGATATTATAGAAAAGGTTTCGGCATCTAGTGTCCGAAGAGTCTGAAGATGAGGTAGAGTGCGGAGCCCACGAAACGGATCGCTGAGAGGGCAGCGCTGGAAGAAGGTTGTCAGTTCAAAGTTGTCAAGCCGAGGTCCAAGGGTGAAGATACATACAAGCAAATGAACAGGAAGGCAAGATAAGGGTTGAACGCCGACTTGTTTGCGATCTCGACATTCTCTTGAACCCATTTCAAGAAGGCTGGCGATGTGAAAACGAGGACAAGAATCCTATAGAACGAAACAGATTAGTTTCCAAACCGGAAGGGCAAGAAAAAATGATCCTTACATGTTCGTTCCAACCCAAGCAAGCACGACATTCGTCCTGCTCTTCCTATCATTATCAGCCTGCTTGGTAGCAGCGTCACGATGTTCCTTCTCTTCAGGAGGCCTGGTCTTCAAAGCATTCTTGGACGCCATCCAGAGTTGTGCAACATCCTCTTGTGCAGTGGGCAACTCCACTTCCATCATCTCCTTTCCATCATCTCCCTTCACCTTCTTTGCACCGCCTAAATCCTTCGCAGCACCATTATCACCTTTCGTTCCCCAAGTGACATCATGCAAATTGCACATAGCATACATCATCAAGATGTTGACGTATGAAGGCAATAAGAACATGTACTGAATGAAACTTGTGAACATGTGCCATGGCTCAAAGTGCATGAATGAGCTAATGAAGTATAAGCCATATGTTGCAGCCAAGGCAACTGCGATCTGTTGAAGAGCCGGGTTGGTGCGGAGAAGTCTAGATGTTCACAAGTTCACAGGGAGGGTAAGAAAACGTGTGTTAGCTCTCAAGTACGATGTACCCCCGTCGTCAGGCTATACAACCACTCAATCGTCCACGCGAAAGAACGGAAGAAAAGCAAGACAAACGGTTGTAAGACGAAGAATAACTCACTCTCCAAAGTTCTCCCATCCCGCTGCAGTATGGGGAACGGCAAGGTACACGGTAAAGGCTGCGCACCATGTTGTGATGATGTTACAAAGCCCGAAAAGGATTATGCACGCCATGTAAGTCCATTTTGATCCCTGAAACACACCATTAATATGTGAACCCCAGGGTAGAAGGTAATGTTAGCAATACAGACCTGTGGCCGATTACCCAGGGAACAAACAAGAACGACGAAAAGGAGACAGATGTAGAGGTTAAGGAACACCTCAAACACATCTTTTCCAGCAGAGTCACTCAGGAAATTGAACGCATTATTTTGGGAATCTGAAGTTGCCGAGGAGACGAGCTAAGATGAAGCCGTGGTCAAGTCTTAGATATAGGTAACGACACCAGCACTTACGAAGAAGAAAGCCAGATAGAAATTAGCCAGAGATGTCCAGGTGAAGAAGAGTTGAATAGCATTGTAGATGAATTCGATCTAAAGGCAACGCATATAAATCTAACCATTCACGAAAAATGGACTTGAGTAGCTGACCTGGAGAGCGATCTTCCGGAAGAAACCTTGTCCGGAAGTCCAAATCCTGAACCAGAAGACAGTAGCATGGATTGAAGCGAATAAGGAACCATTAAGCCATCGGCGACGCTGAGAGATAAACTCCGGAACCTGAACCACCATAAGTGACGATTCAAGGATTCAAATCCGTGTCACTCACACTAGTCGGAACGTCGGTCGAAGCCTTGGCACTTTTCACGTACTTCAGACTATAACGCAGATCCAAATCATCAAAATCGATTTCAATTTCATATGAAAGTGTGACTTACGTCCAGCCCTCACGCTTCTTGGTGACAATCTCGAAACAGAGGATACGATCCTCAGCGAGATACATGTTACGCTATGCAACGAATCAGTCGGGATTCTGGAGAAGCAAATAAGATAGTGTACCTCTAAAGCACAGTTAGCCTCGCATTAAAATTATGATAGCGTTAGGTACATACCAAACAAGCCCGCCTTGCTACCTCCAGCGTGCATAGTTTCTCCTTTGAAATAGGAAGCAAGAGGACCCTTGCCGTCTGGGCCATTCAACAAGGCCTTGTAACGATAGGCACTGAAAGCACCGGGCAAGACACTAATATAACCGAAGACACTCTGCAAAGGTTTTAAGAAGGTATCTTGAGACGAGGCTTTCAAGTAATTACCTCGAGCGGTTTATCCAAAATGTTCGACATTTTGTACTAACGCATATATGTAAGTCACATCCGCTAAGAACAAAATCCATGCACTTTACCTCGAAATTCTGCGAGGCAGCCAAGGGACTGGTGAGCAACAAGCCGCAGCCACGGCCGGTATCGACGCAAATCCTATAAACTGGTGTGAGTAAATGCAAACGAAGACATTGAGGCACATACTCTCCACAGGCGCCACCAACATAGGAATGCTTGTCGAAGCCTGTCGATAGGTGAGCTGACTGCGTAGCATTCAAATTAAGCGACTTACATTTCCATAGCTCGTAGATTGAAGTGCCAGTGGGTTTCGTGCCAACATCAAGGAGAACACAAACTAGATAATATAAGCAAACAATCATTAGGGAACAAAAGGATATGCTCACCGTTGGGCTTGAGAAGCGGGCCAAAGGCATTGAAGAACCACCGATGGCTGTTCAGCTTCTTCTTGTTTTGCTCCTTCAGGCAGAACAGAATTTGGATAGGGGTGTTGGTCTGGGAGACTTCGCCAGTGTCCGTAACCATCACGCTTGAAGTGTACCTGGGAAGGCTATAAATACCTGGACTGGAGGTAAGTTGCGGGGGCTTACTCGAAGATATGCGCTGTAACGTCCTTTCCGGCAACAGAGTCCTTGGCAATTCCCTCTTGGTAACAACCCATCTAAAGATGGCCGTTTGAAACTTTGGGGTAAATCATGCATGCCGATACGTACCAAGGATAGAACGTGAAGAGTTCGCTTGTTGACCTTGTTTCGGCCATCGGAAACGACACAGACGACGACCTTTTTCCAACCTTCAGGACCCCACGTCTTGGAGTTTGAACGACTGCAAAGATGGATGATGTTCTTGATGACGCTGCGGAAGGACGTTACAAAGATAAACCACGGGGAAGTTGGGAAAACTTACGCGTTCATTGTCTTGACGAACAAAACCTCGTCTTCGTTGTACATGGTCATCACGATGAACAGTTCTGTATGGCGACCGAGCAGGAAAGGCCTTAACGAATAACGAGACTTGGTAAAATCATCGGGGTCGCATGTGGCCGCGGTATATCGCATTTTTGACATTTCCTCGACATCTTGTTTGCCAGGTGGGATGATGTTGTTGGGAACTGGGGCGTCAAGAACGAGATTTCCTTGGAAAAGCTCAACTTTTCGTACGGATCTCCGTTTCATGAGTCTATCCCGGGCAGCGGACCAGCCAGCAGAGCCTGGGTCCCTGAAGCCCCCTGGCGACTGCATCGGCGGGTAATTTTGCTGGAAAGGCATGGAAGGCATTGGGGGTGCATTGCGTGATACTTGGCTCATCTCGTAGGGATTTAGGTGAGCTTGTGAGCCGTTGTAACTGCTGTTGTAGGATTTTGCGTCCCATTGGTTGTCGTAGTCATTCTGGGCAGGTGGAAAGTCGGGGGCAACACCAGTGTTACCACCACGATATTGGTTGGGCGCAGGCTGCTGCTGACCCCCGTGGTAGGGGTCTTGGTTGTGACGATAAGCCATGGTGAGAGGGATCCGAAAAAAAGATCAGGGCTTGGTGGTTTGACGGCGTCGGTACAGCAGTGGGAGTTTAAGGGTAGCGAGCTCAAGCGCTTGATGCGACAACGACGCTGAGAGAATGGACGGTCTATTTACCAAACTAGTGGAATAGACCTGAAAAGAATGGCTTTGGGGCAGGGAAGGTTGAGGACGAGGAGCGAACGAGGGCGCTTGTCAATAGTTATGGGAGAGAAGCTACCGTAACCAACCAACTTACTGCCAAACTACGGTCACAACGGCCATGTGATCCCACTAGAGGCGACTGATTTACTCCGACCGTATCCTTCACAGTCTTGTGCTCAACCATCAATATACGATGTAGATGCATTTGGCCATCCGGCACTGCAAAACCCAACTCCTCCCACTCCAGGACACAGCTCGGTGGCGACATTGGGCGCAGTGTTCGGGCATGCCAACATCTGGCATCCCTCGGCTCACGCTCAAGCAGATCAAATGGAAGGTACTTGGAATGGGCATATGGCCTGGACATGCATCAACACGCTTTTTTCAAGACTGCAGATTTGGCCGGGAGTCCACCCCGCAGAGTATAGGTTCCCCGGAAGAGCCTGATTGAGATTCAGATGAGATACTGGCGTTTGATAAGGCTCGGATCGTGCGATAGTGTCGTGGACGTAACGAGAAAGGACGCAAAGAAAAATATTTTCTGCAACACTTTGGGAAGTCCTCCGCTGCGTTACGAAACCAGCCACGAACGCCGCAGCGCGATTTACGATTTGGCTTTGCAGCTTGGCTCTGAATCGCCGCAAAGAAGGCATCACCGGCTACGAAATTTTTGATAAATGCTGAGACGTGGCGAAAGGCCTCAGGGCTTTTGAGTGAGCAATTATGATGTTGGATGAGGGTTTGATGATGCTGTTATTGCCGTCTGTCGACGGCGACTGGCGAAACACTGCAGACAAAGGCGTGGCACTGTGTGCAGACGCAGTGATAGTACAAAGAACTCGGGACCATAGAGATTTCTAAACGGATTCTAAACGAAAAGAAGGAAAGCTGTACTTTGGAATACAAAAGGCTTGGAGAAATGTAACAAAACGGAAGTTGGTGGCGAAACTGATTCATCGATGACATTCAAACTCCGCCAAACACAGCTTCTGCTGCGTCGTGTTATAGCATCCCATCCTGCCTTCTCCTCCTTCCTTCCTCGTTGTTGCCCTCTCTCCTCCTCCCCTCCGCCCACATTCGCCCTACTCTACGCTGATTATCGTCTCTTTGTCTTCATCGGTGCGTATTTTCTCCCCATTTTTGCCTATTTTTCCGCCGCCACAGTCAGCCAGTTTCAACACCCCAACTTGCTGCCACTTTCCCTGTCAAAACATCCTCGAGGCTACCGCCTTTTACCCTGTCATTTTGACAATGGAAACATACTCGTGTCCATCATCCCTTTCTCGGGTCACCTGCTGCCTTGACGAGCGAATACTGCACGGCTGCTGCTAGCTTGTTGCTGCAGCTTGAATATTCACTTTACGTATAGGGCTAACGCCCTTGTATCCACACGCCGCGGGGCCCCTTCCCACTACAAAACCCTGGATTCTCTCGCCTCTCCTTTCCTTACTGTCTCCATTTCCCTCACCTCCTCTTCAATCGTACTTACCCCCTCCTCTCTCCCATCTCTAGTTTCTTTATCACATTCACCTTAAATCGTAATGGCCGATAACTCATCGCATCGTTTGGACCTCCGTGTCGGTGGAAAGTACAGACTCGGAAAGAAGATTGGTTCCGGATCTTTCGGTGCGTCATGACCTTCACACCACGCATATATTGGCATCTGAACCGCTCTTTCCCTTAGGTGACATCTACCTCGGGATCAACATCATCTCTGGGGAGGAAGTCGCCATCAAGCTTGAATCAGTCAAAGCAAAGCATCCCCAGCTCGAATACGAGTCCAAGGTCTACAAGACTCTCGCTGGAGGTGTCGGTGTTCCCTTTGTACGATGGTTCGGAACAGAATGCGATTACAATGCCATGGTTCTCGACCTCCTCGGTCCCTCTCTCGAGGACCTCTTCAACTTTTGCAACCGCAAATTCAGCCTCAAGACTGTCCTCTTACTTGCTGACCAATTGGTAAGTTCATCTTTCCCGATTTGGCTTTTTCTCCTCGCTCATCGTTTCCCAGATATCCCGCATCGAATACATCCATTCCCGCAATTTCATCCATCGTGACATCAAGCCGGACAATTTCCTCATGGGAATTGGCAAGCGTGGCAACCAAGTCAACGTCATCGACTTCGGCCTCGCAAAGAAGTTCCGTGACCCCAAGACCCACCTTCATATCCCCTACAGGGAGAACAAGAACTTGACCGGCACTGCACGGTACACTTCCATCAACACCCATCTCGGTGTTGAACAAGCCCGCCGCGACGACCTGGAGTCGTTGGCCTACGTGTTGATGTACTTTCTACGTGGTGCTCTTCCATGGCAAGGTCTCAAGGCTGCCACGAAGAAGCAGAAGTATGACCGCATCATGGAGAAGAAGATGACCACGCCCACCGACCTTCTTTGCCGTGGATTCCCCAACGAGTTCGGTATCTTCCTCAACTACACCCGAGCTCTCCGCTTCGACGACAAGCCGGACTATTCTTACCTTCGCAAGTTGTTTCGTGATCTTTTCGTTCGCGAGGGCTACCAATACGACTACGTTTTTGATTGGAGTGTTCAACGCGGCGCCCAAGACGACAATGCTGCGAGCTCCAGCTCCAAGGCTGCAGCCGCCCCTCGCAGGAAGGTTGTCCAAGAAGAGGAAGATCAGCACCGCGTGAGCGACCGGATGTAGGTTCTGTATACATTTTGTTCTAGTTTCCTTTACTCATAGAATAACTTCCAGGCTCCGCTCCCATACTCGACAGGCTCAGGCTACCACTCCTGGAGCTCCTGCCTCCCAACAACGCCCAACCCGCGGCAGGGAGGCTGAGATCTGGTAAACTCGACCATGGATGTTTGGTCGGTTTCGTTTTTTCATTAGCATCCCAAGTGTGACCAGCGAGTGGGGGGCGGGGGGTAGGTGAAAGGTGTTCGCTTGGTCATGGGTGTCTTCGATGGTGATCTTGGTTTGGAAAGCACACATGATGTCGGGTCAAGGAGTACGCTGCGAACGGGACAACCAGAGCGCTATGATCACTTTCGCGCTCACAATCGTCCTCTTTAGCCAACCGGCATCTCCACGCTCGATCGTTTCCATCCAGCTGGTGCTCTTTTCGCACTCCATTTTATAGAGCACGTCGTCATTGGTTGCCAACTTCACGCATCAGTACAGGAGCTTCAATGTATCGAACACGGACGCTTTTTTTCTTTTCACACCAATCTTCCCACCTTGCTCGGGCACGGTGGTTGACTGGCTGCAATTTCCTTATTCTCGTTCTCATACATAACCCCACGCGCGCCCGTAGATATTGTCGACGTTTGAGCTGCACTTCCCACTTTCTTCTGCATTGTACATTTGCCACGTTGCGACTGCCTTTGTTTCATTTGCTGTTACTCATCGACACACGCTCTCTACCATACTGTTCTCCCTGCCTTGGTTTCTTATTTCTCGTAGCATTTGTTGTCCTCAGATCCTCCACCTCTTGTTTGTCAGTGACAGACTTCGAGGGCGAGCAGGATATGAGAGGGCGCCGCGTCTGGTCAGTTGGGTTATTGGGTTGGGGTCATTTCTTCGAGGAGAGTTACGATTTTACTGGACCTAATTCTCTTTCTTTCTTACCTACTGTTCACCCTTGACGACTATGCCGTCCTCACGGAAATGGCCTCATCCCGACCTCAATGGCTCATGCGCTTACTGTTGTTGATAACTCCCTTTACCAGTTTGATGTTAGCTTTACGAATAAACCTTTTAATTTAACGAAACGTCTAGTGTGATTTTTTTTTTACATCCAGACTGTATCTTGAGTTCCACATCTGGGCGTATTTACATCAGGAGTTGCAGCACAACATGGACAGCCGGGGGCCAAACACATCATCCACGTCCACCGATATCGACAGTACGACACGACACCGAACGCGCACCAGTCCCAGCGATGGCCGCCTTTTTGATGACCCTCCCCGGCAAAAAGGAGGAAGAGAGCGGCCTTAGCTCGTACTATAATAACAAAACGACTATCATCCAGGAAGCCCGCGTATTCAATGATTCGCCAATTAGTCCACGCAAATGTCGGGCTTTGCTCACGAGGATAGTCTATCTTCTCTACGTGGGGGAGACTTTGAGTGCCCAGGAAGCTACGACGTTGTTCTTTGGGACGACGAAATTGTTTCAGCACAAGGATGTGAGTGGGTCTGTGTTATATGCGTGTTAGTGAATATGCCAGCTGATGAATTTATCATTTGTCGATTGCTCTCGCCTTTTGGTGCTATCCTCCTGCGGATTGTTGGACTTGATGTGTAGAGCGCACTACGACAAGCAGTGTATCTCGCTATCAAGGAACTTGCGACGACTGCTGAAGATGTGATTATGGTTACGAGTAGTATTATGAAGGATATGCAACCCAACTCGGAGGTTATTTATCGGCCAAATGCTATTCGTGCTTTGTGCCGTATTATCGATGTATGTGTCCCTTTCTATCTGTGTCAATTTATAGATTTTGAACGGGATTTGTTAGCCCTCGATGGCGCAAGGTGTAGAACGATTCTTTAAAGCAGCTATTGTGGATAGGAATCCGTCGATTTCGTCCGCTGCTTTGGTATCAGCCTATCATCTCTTCCCGTCTGCTAAAGACGTTGTTAAACGATGGGTCAACGAAGCACAAGAAGCAGTTAACGCAAAATCATCGTCTTCGAATTTCTTCAGCACCCCGACAGCTGGTTCAGGGTATCTTGGTTTTGGAGGAACTTCGCAGCCTAGTGGTCCACAAACGATTCAATCGACAAGTTATGTTTCGCAATACCATGCATTGGGGTTGTTGTATTTGATTAGAGCCCAGGATAGGATGGCGGTTACGAAGATGATTCAACAATTGGGTGGAGGGAAGTCTGGTGCTGGAACGACGTTGAAGAACCCGATGGCGTTGTGTATGTTGATTAGGTTTGCGGCGAAGGTTATGGAGGAAGATTCCAAGTAAGTCTCTGGTTATTGGACTTTTTCGAGGTTGAAAGCTGACGACGTGGTATAGCATGCAGAGGCAGATGTTTGATCTGTTGGAAGGCTGGCTACGGCATAAGAGTGATATGGTCAACTTTGAGGCTGCCAGAGCGATTTGTGAGATGAAGAACGTAACGGCTCCTCAATTGACGAAGTCGATCGCCGGTACGTCGTTCTATTGCACATTCGCGACTGGGACTTACCCGTTGAATGTAGTTCTACAATTGTTCCTGTCTTCGCCCAAACCTGTCTTGAAGTTCGCCGCTACACGAACTTTGGCTGCACTTGCGCTCTCACATCCCGCTAGTGTTGCGAGTTGCAATATGGACCTGGAGAGTCTGATCGCTGACCCTAATAGGAGCGTCGCAACATATGCTATCACAACACTGCTTAAGGTGAGCATAGCGGAAGAGTTTTTGATCCGTCAACTCAATCAAATTTCAGACCGGTAACGAGGCCTCTGTTGACCGACTCATCAAGCAAATCTCTGGTTTCATGACTGAGATTAGCGATGAGTTCAAAGTTATCATCGTCGACGCCATCCGCTCTCTTTGCTTGAAATTCCCATCCAAGCATGCTTCTATGCTGTCCTTCCTATCCGGTGTTCTTCGAGACGAAGGCGGATATGATTTCAAGCGTGCTGTTGTCGAGGCTATGTTCGATATGATCAAGTTCATCGGAGAATGCAAGGAGCAAGCATTATCACATCTATGCGAATTTATTGAAGATTGCGAATTCACGAAGCTCTCGGTTCGAATCCTCCACCTCCTGGGTCTCGAAGGGCCAAAGTCACCGCAACCTGCAAAATATATTCGCTTTATCTATAACCGGGTCGTGCTGGAGAATGCTACTGTCCGTGCAGCTGCCGTAGCTAGCTTGGCCAAATTTGGTGTCAATGCCAAAGACGAGAATCTGCAAAAGAGCATAAGGGTTTTGCTCAACCGGTACGTGCGTCTCGAGCCACGATTGCGACGAGGTTGACGTGTTCTGCATTGTAGGTGCTTAGATGATGTTGATGATGAAGTCAGAGACCGTGCAACGTTGTACGTCAAGACCTTCAGTGACGCGCCGTTGGCCGCGGCCTACGTGAAGGAAGAATCCGTGTTTTCGCTATCAGCGCTTGAGGCAAAACTTGTGGCCTACGTCAATGATCCTTCCGCGGCTTCGCAGCCGTTTGATACATCTTCGGTGCCAAAAATTAGTCGGGCGCAAGCCGCTCAGGATGCGGCCCGTTCGTCGCCATTTTCACTTATGCAATCGTGAATTCTGATACGATTTATCTAGGTCCGAGCACATTGGATACTATTGGAGTTCCAACTGCTAAAAAGGCTGCAGACGCACCACCTCCACCAACTGCTGCAGAGACACAATCGGCGTATCTTCAGCAGCTTGCAGATGTACCCGAGTTCGCTTCATATGGACCAGTGCTTAATAGTAGTGCCAATGCTGCGGCTCTGACTGAGAGTGAGACGGAGTACCAGGTGACATGTGTCAAGCATATATTCAAGGAACATATCGTCTTCCAGGTCAGTCAAACTCTGTGATTTCATTAGATTTGCGTCGCTTATAACTCCTCTCCTAGTTCAATGTGTCCAATACGTTACCGGATACCGTGCTGGAACAAGTTTCGGTCATTATGGTACCCCAGGCCGAAGATTCTGGCCTTACAGAAGACTTCATTATTCCAGTTCCCTCAGTCACATCTGCCAGTTCACCGGGTACCCTCTACGTCTCCTTCACGCGAGACTTGCCGGAGGAATACGCAGTCGCATCATTCCAGTGCACGATGAAATTCATCAGCAAGGAGCTGGATCCCTCGACCGGTGAACCCGAAGAGGAAGGATACGAAGACGAATACCAGCTTGAGGAAGTCGAGCTTAGCGCAGGGGGCGATTATATTGTGCCTAGTTATGTCACTTTCGGTGCTGAATGGGATCGGCTCAAAGGAGCACCGAATGCAACGGAAACATTTGCATTATCGTCGATGGAATCCCTCAAAGGTATGTCAAGCTCTTCTCATTTCGGCAACCTGGTTAAAGATTAACGCGTGCATCAGCTGCTTGTGATTCAATCATTGAGGTTCTCGGCATGGAACCTCTGGGTGGATCAGAAACACCAGCATCAGCGTCGGTACATACCCTTCAACTATCCGGACTGGTTCCAGGAGGCGGTGGGAAGGTACTTGTGCGTTGTAGGATGACATTCTCGCGAGGCCAGGGTGTGACATTAGAATTGGGAGTACGTGCGGAAAAGCAAGAAGTATGTAACCTTGTACTTGCGGCCGTCGGAGGTTAGAAGGGCCATATCACGTTGGATAGACAGGAAAAATCATCATTACCACACCTCTGTTTAACGTTGTCGTCACCACTGCTGTGCCCTCCGCTGTTACAGGACGGAACAGGAATTCGCTAGCATTGCGCCGGGTCTGTAGGAGGCCGTAACAAACCGCGTTAATCGCCGGTTATATCGGCTTTCCTCGTTTCCGGGAATGCGGGATGGGACGACTTCTCCCCAATCGAGACCGCACAAGGGAACAAAAAACCACCACCTTTGATATCGGGTTAGGCTGACGGAGACATACTTAGAACCGTCTCAAGTGCGCGGATGCACGGGCGTTTTCCGGTCGGCTGTTGGGTATGATCTTATATGCATTGCAATTGGATTCCCCACTTCCTCCTAGTTACACAGCGCACCAGCACCTCTCCTCGCCGCCCGGTTCCCCAGACTGGGTCCAATCGTTTATTTATTGCCATCATCGCCTTCCTTCTTGAAGCCCTTTTGGACGGCTATCACATCATCGAACGATTTGGGGTTTGGGGATAACCCCACAAAGAGCCCTTCACAACTCCGAGCAGCATTTGTCAACGACAACTCCTTAAGAACCTATTGCGCTTAGACCCCTTTGTTCAATAGTCTTTTATTCGGACACCCCGCCATCCTTTTCTCGAATTTATTCCCCTACCACCATCTCTGAAACCACTCCGAGATGTCGGGACCAGCGCCAGACCTCCCTTCAGCGAAAGTCATCCATGTTGATACTAGGGGAGCCGTGATATTGTCGGAGGAATCACCAGATGTGAGTTGCTAATTACTTACTTTTTGGAACTTCAGGATTGCAAGGGATTGATGCTGACGCAATTTCGGATTTTTCGTGTTGTAGACCCGCGACAGCCGAGGGATTTATCTTCCCAATTACATCGAGCCTGTATCACATATAGCAGTGGACGTAAGTCTCTTCGTTTGAGCTCTCCCTTTTGTGAATTGCGCAGGGCTGACTTACTCGTTCTGCTCTCTTATTGTGTCTCGAACTCGTGATCCTGCCTTGGAACCTAACCAACCTCCGAATGCACGTCATACATTTCTGCAGGTTGGAGGTTCACTAGCCAAAGTTGTGTACTTTACACGATCCCCCGAGCCACCGTCTTCTCCATCCATTGCAGCGACTAGGGGTTCAAGCGAGGCGAGTGACATATCCACACCACGTTCAGTTAGCCCTCCACCAGAAGGCAGCAGTTCACCATCCTCTTCAAGTATCAAACGCAATGGAGCGCTTACCCCACTGGTTCTGGATAACTCGCAGCATACAGGAACGTTGAACGCAGAAGGTGGCCTGTCCGGGTTGACCGACGGCCTGCTGCGGGACTCTTATCTTCGACAAGCGTCCCGACACTTTCCTGGCGGCTCGCTCAACTTCGAGCGGTTTGAGACCGACAACATTGATGAATGCGTCGAGTTCATCAAGTCTCTCATAGAACGTTCTGCACAGGCCAATGGAGTGTCCATCGAGGACATGCGAAGGAGCGTGAAGATCATGGCGACGGGTGGGGGTGCTCACCGGTTCTACGAATTGTTTCAAGAAACGCTCCGTGTCGATGTTCGGCGGGAAGACGAAATGGAGTGCCTCATCGAAGGCCTCAAGTTTATAACCCTAATCCCAGACGAGGTTTATTATTTCTCCGACGAGCTGATAGAGTCGGTATCACATCACTCGCATCACGAAGGAAAGGCGGCTTCCTCGACTTCATCCGGAACTCCAGCATTGGAACGGCCGAGTCCAAATCCACCGCAATATGGCGTTTCTTTCCTTAACAATCCAACGCCCCAATTACCCTGTTTGGTGGTAAATATAGGGTCTGGCGTTTCAATCATCAAGGTCGACGAAGATGGACAATTCGAGCGAATTAGCGGGACAAGTTTGGGGGGAGGGTCCCTGTGGGGTCTTCTCAGCCTGCTTACGCCTGCCACGACATTCGATGGTGAGTTCTTGCGTTCTTGGCGGATTTAATTTTAGTCTGACGGGCTGTAGAAATGCTTGCATTGTCCGAGAGAGGAGACAATGCAACAGTGGACATGCTAGTTGGGGATATTTACGGCCAAGACTACGGACGGCTAGGGCTGAAGTCAACAACCATCGCTAGTACATTCGGCAAGGTCTTCAAAAAAGGGATGAAGAAGCGGCAGCCTGCTCCGGAGGATATCGCCAAAAGTTTGTTATATGCTGTATCGAATAATATTGGTCAAATAGCGTAAGTCCAGCGCTTTTACGAGCTGTGGGCCCGGTGGCTGACGCATTGATAGGTATATGAACGCGGAAAAGTATAACTTGGACCGCATCTACTTCGGAGGGTATTTCATTCGAGGTACGCAGAGTACCCCGATGCTGTGTTCGGGGTTATATTGATTGTCTGATTTCAGGGCACGCGGCAACTGTGGCCACGTTATCGTATGCAATACGGTTTTGGAGCAAGGGAACAAAGCGTGCGATGTTCCTTCGACATGAAGGCTTCCTGTAAGATATCCCTGCTGCTTGCACGGAAACCTGCTGATGGCTTTGACGGGCAGAGGATCAATTGGAGCATGGCTCAAGAATATTGAAGACGAATCATACTGAGCGTCATCAACATTTTTAGGCCGCCTCGATCATATCACCACCTCGGCTAACTGTGCTCTGTTTGGCAGGGATTCCCTTCTCAATTGTTTGACTTGAGAAATTGGTTACAATAGTATACCTTATAAGGCAATTATATCCATATCTGTACAAGATATACAGCTTATTTTCATGTGATCAACAAGATCGTAGCATCGTGGGAATAGAATGTCATGAACACATATCAATCGTGTTGTCTGCTTTTTCCCAAAAAAGCCCGCTCATAAATGCAACTTTGTAAGATCGTCTGAGTCCATACCTTCCTTCCCTCCTCCCATAATGGACCACTGGCCCCAGCCTCCCCAGCCATCCCAGTCCAGCGCAGATGCGTCCAAGGACAAACCAAAGAAGCCGAGGCATCGTCATTCCCCAGCGCAGTTGGCTGCGCTCAACGAGCTCTACGACAAAAATGAGCACCCATCCTTAGAGCAACGGTCGACTCTCGCAGAGCGTCTAGGAATGTGAGTATCTCTTCTACGTCCCTCTGTCGACAAGTCAGTTGATTTCATCCATCTCAACATAGGGAAACAAAGACAGTCAATGCTTGGTTTCAGAACAAAAGGGCTTCATCAAAGAAACGCAACCGAGGTGTTACCTATGATGCTCCAGCCTCGATATCCCATCTTCCCTCTGCTTCCTCCTCTGTATCCAATACTCCCAAACATACACCACTGGATGATTTTCATGACGACGAATATGAGCCCGCCTCTTATTCTCGTTTCAACAGTCCCCCGCCGACTTCCTTTTATACTTCCAACCCTGACTCCGGCAATTTCATGGACTCTGACATGCCACGGCGCATGCGTCTAAGGCCCTCGCATGAGCAAACTGAAGAGCTCAAGCGTATCTACAACCTCAATCCCCACCCTACCACCGAAGAGCGTCAAGCCCTTGCTGAGCGCATCGGAATGTACGCTTAATCCCTTCTCCCATATGCATGTTCAACATAGATGTCTCACCACCCCATAACAGGCGCTACCAGAGTATTACGAACTGGTTTCAAAATCAGCGTAGCCTCGCCAAAAAAAGAAAGGAAGACGAAGTGGAATCCATTCCTTTTGTTGCCACGAAGTCCGCTTCTGTCGACTACCCGAATGAACATCGCAGTTATTTTGCGTTTCCTCCACCTTCCTCCCACCCTTCCTTGGCTATCCCTCCCCATATTTCGGCATCGTTACCATATTCATCCCGATCACGCCGTAGCTTATCCCCATCATTGGATGAGCGCCCTCTAAGGTCCTTTGGCCATGGTCACCGAAGCACCACACCCTATAGCAGATCCGCTGCTCATATGAGACCCCGACGATCACGACCGGAGCCGTATCAACTGGATGCACTTAAGGATCTTTACATGAAAACTCCCACCCCGTCTGTTGAAGAACGTTCCGCCCTTGCGCTTGAAATTGGGATGTGAGTATATGAAAACTTTGACATGTGAAAAATGTCTGATGTCCTGTCTAATTTGTCATTTCTTCCTCACAGGGATCTTGGTAAAGTCACGAATTGGTTCCGGAATCTCCGCCAAACTGCTCGTAAGCGGGCAAAGAAGTCAGCTCACTTACATGGCTCCTATGCTGGTGGTCCTGATACTGGCTCCATCAGCGATGAGGATGACGACGATGGTTTCCAATTGCGTCACCCACATTCCTCTTACATCTCGCGGTCTGGTTCACCCCTCCATTCCTCCGCTTCGTCAATGAATGGCGAGGGTTACCACGACCGCCGTAGAATGTTGATGGAACTGGAAGTTGACGGCGAATACGACCGTGCTAGCCTTTCGGATGTTGGAAGTGACGACGACTTCCAGGAAGCTGTTACACCGCCGCCTCAACATACCCCTCCGCACCCTTCTTCGGCTGCCGCTGTCAGCGGTCAGAGTACGCCGTCATCGCGAATGGCTCTTGATGGTCTTGGACTCACCATGGACGCTACACCATATCCCGAGTACGAGAAAGCTAGCACCTCGAGATATCCAGGTGTTCGAGTGGAAGATGCTCTTCTACTTCTTAGCTTCCATCACCATGTCGTGCATTGACTCGAAAGTACTGTCTAGCTCCTGTTCCTTTCGTTACCTGTGAGTCAACTTCTATCTCACAAGGCTTCGTCTAATAATTGCCACCTTAGAACGCGACGACGAGCAGCGTCAGCACGATTACCGCTCACTATCTCAAACTCATCTAAAGCAAATTTTTAACAAAATTGTTATCTTTCAGTAGTGGCCAACCCTGCCACGGAGCTCGACTCCAATCTAACCTTAGGCAACCTCATCAACTCCCGCGGAGAACCCCCTCACAACTTGCCCTTTCTGTATCACCTCCTCTTTCACTGTTGCATACTCCCATCTCAGTTCATTGCATGTACCGTGTTTATGCGCATATACTGCTATCTCACAAGTGCCAGCGTTTCCTCATCCTGCAGCCCCTTCCCCATAACATCTAGCGTCTGGGGCTATAACGTCATTTTCGATTACTGTGTTTGTTTTTTGATCTGTTCACTTTAGTCATATGCTATCATTATTTTGCCAATGAACAATGAATTCTATCAGACACATCCCACCTTGATGTGATGGTCACCATGAAAGCCGGTGCCGATGAGGGTGGCCGCTTTGGTCATGAAATTTGGACAGCACAGTAAGGGCGGCTCTTATACAAGTTGGATTCTCCGATGTTTCGGCAAATGTGATACAGCAAATACAAGGCGATTAGAGAAGAGCCAGGGCTAAGGTCCGCCTTGAGGCCTTGAGGCCCGAGACGCTGTGCACGCACTACGGGATCTCGGGCGAGTTGCTGTTCTACTTCTAGAAAATCGTGGGTTTACTTGTCTCTGCTATGGTGTTATGGCGGGGGTGTTACTACAAAAGTCGACTGTCCACCTATTGCAATATAAGCAACGACGAACCTTGAGAAGATTGTTAAAAAATGTGCAGTATTTTTAGGGGGAGGATGGAGTGGAACGGCATGACGATCCGGAGGCCTTTTCTGGTTTATGACTTCATGAAGATGAAAGACTGGTACCTACTGTCTCCGAAAGTGACCGGATGTTCACTGAGGAACCCACTTAGAACTGTGGGGCATATACAGCGATCCGAACTTGAAATCCGAGAACTCCACTTACCTTGAGCTTCGCAACAGGCCTCCGGTCAAGAAAGAACGTAGGCTACTTGTGGTGGCGTCCTTCTGGGGTTGCGCAGTATGCCATAGAGTCGAATGTCGTTGCATGACTTCTGTCGGGCTATGTAAGACTCCTAAAAGCAACTCATGGTGTCCTTGGACTGTTGGAGTGGTACATCATCCGTCTATGACCGTACGTTCCAGTGTTCCGGGATTTCAGGTCACTTGAGATACTTGAGGACTATGTTATTATGCACGTGTTGGCTATTCATTATTGCCATCAGCGAACGCAAATCTGATAACTTGGAACACATTGTTAAGACGAGCCATGATGACGATGTAAAGGCACGCTGCGATCAACTGGTCCACATACCTCCATTCTAATCATTGGCTGCGGGGCTTATGCGTGGTGGCATGTCGACCATATCTCGGGCTGTAGGTGTTTTTCCTTGCTGGGTTGTGAGAAAATCATACGATATAAGTGCATAGAGCCTGCTACAATGGATCACGATCATTTTGGGTCCATAAGCTTGTTTGTGAGAATTGCCGCATTCAGAAGGTATTGCTGTTCAGGCAGAAAGGAATTTGAAAGGAGACTGCGGCGGTATCGATTAGCCCAAATGGAACCCGATAAACTCACGATCAGTATTTCGAGAGCTCTTGCGAATTAAATTAGGATTGACTACTAGGATGGCTCGTTCTGGAAGCCAAATATATGCACCTTGTTGTACTCGGATCAGAATAGAATGTGCTGAAAAGCGCGTACATATAGGGCACTTTATAGTAGTGAATTAGAACAGGCATAAAAGATAAATCCGTTCTTCCACTCACTATCTCCCCAAAGACTTTCGTCTATTGGTATACAAACGAGGACCGCTCGAGCTCTGCGTACCCTCATCTGGTCCCAATGACGAGGCTAACCTGTACCCTCGTGATAGCAGTTCATATGTCAACAGCCGAGAAAAGAAGGTGGCGGCTTACATATAAACACCGATGCTCTACGGGTTATTGGATCGAGCTGTAACGAGGTCAAGATCGTCGTTAGCGGGTTTAATATTACTGTAATGAGCGAGACATTTCAAAAGGAATGGTAGGGGCATTCTGCTGGAAACCCTCCAAGTGTACTTTGGATGGCTCGTAGCAGCTCGTAGCCGGCGCTCTATAACATCTTTAGGATGGTAATCGCGGGGAAACGGGGGCTAAGCCCGAGCTTGGGGTGTTTATAACCTAAAACGTGTCTGATGGACCAGGTCGTTCGAATAGTTGATACCGGAGATAAGAGTGTCGCTCTACTGACAAGAACGGCAGGACGCAGAGAAGATGCCGTCCAGGGAGCGTGCTCCTTACGAGTTCAGTTCCAGACTTCTTATCCCACGAATGTCGGATTTACTTGGTGTCCAATGTGGTACACTGTTGTACATGATGCCAGCATCTTCAAGAGGGTAGACAAGAGAGAGAATAACAGGGATACGAACAAGGTCGCCGTAGCCAAACACAAGCTCACTATCCAGCATAAACGATCCTAAAGGAGGCAGGCCGTGCATAAAAGAAGCAGATCGTCAAGAGCATTGTTAGGATCATGAGAGGGATTGTGAATGGGGCGGCGATCAACACAAGCAAGGTGTGCATGCGATCTGAAGTGCTGGTGGAGAAGAACGTAGATGGCATGACCGTATGACAGTATTTCAACATGCTGAAGGGTTGGAGTTGTACTCGTGAAGTATCGAGGCCGTCCGATGAAGCCGGGTGAGAATAATCTAGTTTCGCATGGAAGAGGGTTGAAGAGAGGAGTGCGTCTACTTGCGTTAAGTCGTCAGTCATGGTGGGGTTGCCGTATTGCAGTCGGGGAACAACAAGCACGCGAGTGTGTATATCGGACCCTACGGGAAGCGTAAATCAGAACTAAAAGGCCCAACGAAGAAAATTTGCCATACATTCCAGAGGTTCGTGCGCATAACCTGATGCTGTAGGCACGTGTAGATCGTAACCATAACGGAGAAGGGCCGCGGAGACAGCGTCCCCGATTGCATTTGCGAAATGCGCGGTGTGGGAGTGGCGCAGGCGGCGTACCTCGGAAGACAGGTAATTCACCAACCAACAGGCTGGGCTGGGGAAATATGGGGGGTCATCAAGCTGCAAGTACATCCCGGTTGTCCCAGTGCACCTGCAAGCCCCCCGAAATTGCTGCCATTGCCAAACATCAGGTCCGTAGACTTCATGTTGGTACACGAAGCAATCAGAGCAGAGCGATTTCGATAACTTGACCCCATAATTTTGTAGGGCCTTTTGGGCGTGTAAGACGAGTAATTCCGCGATGAGAGGTATCAAATTACGGCGAATCAAAAGCAGAATCTCCACGGGCATATGCACTGCTCCTGACGGGTAGGCGATCATGAAGTCGAGGGTCATGATTTGTGGTGTGAGGTATACAAGAGACGTATACATGAGGGCATGTCTGGAAGTATGGATTGCGGGAAAGGCCACCATGGTTGGGTCCATGAATCGTGCAAATTAGTAGCGGGCGAGCGGTTAAATAAGGTCGCACCTCTAAGGTTGATGACTAGCAGATGAATATGCAACTGACGTGACATGAAGTGGGTGCGAGTGGCAGTTGGTAGAATAATATTCGCGTTCTAGATGCGAGAGGGAGTCCAGAGGAGTACAATGCCGTCCTGCTTGCATGGAAAGATCGGAGTTAAAAGAAGGCGACAAGCCACCCATATTACCTGAGAGGCTGAAGCCAATCAGCTATGTAGGCAGCAAAACGCCAGGTAACTGGCCACTAGCATACATATAGAGCATCTTGCTTCTCTCCAGATAATGCCGGCGGAGAAGAGGTCGGAATCCAACTAAGATAAGCGAATTACTTGTTTCAACGAGCTCGAAAACGCCGCTGCACGACCATGTATTGGCATGTCAGCTAGTGTATGCGGAAGAAACCACAGGTCGCATCTTCGAGGTTATGTTTTCTCTGATCCGTATGGCGATATCGGGCCTTGACTAAAGTCGTGTAAACGGACCGAGGAGGTATTGGATCAGAGGAAATAGAACTACCTACCTATTGCCTAAGAATGACGAAAGACTTGGCGATACCCGGGTAGTTTGGAATCTTTTATGTCAGTTTCCAAGAGCCCGAGATGCAAGGCAGTCAGAATATCAGGTTCTCTGGATGATAGTCCAAGGTATGGTCCCGAGTCGGCAATGGTGAAGACGTGGAAATCCAAGCAGGAAGTACTGCATGTCTTGTTCGCGTTTTCTTTTCTTCCAAGGGAGACAGCAGATACTATGTAAACGGCTTTCTGTTCCAGAACACCAAGACATCACCAAGTCAAGTCGCTGGGCGTAGGAACGCAATTTGGCCGCCATACTCCATCCAAAACAAAACGAAAATTCACGGGGGTCGAAGCTCGAAGCTTCAGTGTTGTGAAGGTTGAAATGGAGAGTGGTCACGAGAAAGACGTCGCCGGCGTCATCCGTTGGGATATTGAGGTCCTGAACGGCGTTAACGGAACGGAGCATCAACGCCTAAACTTTCAACCACAACGAACGACAAGTGCGCGACGACCTAGGGCTTAGTACGCCTTGCTTCAAGCTATGTTAACGTTGCGATCTCGTCTGAACATTGCTGCTCTCCGTCGTACTGGAAGCTTGCGAGCGATGTCATCAAACCAGTTCCTACCGCCTCTTCCGTTGGACCCCCCAAGCTTGGAGCAAGAGAATGCGTTACTCGAGCAGCGGACTGCTGACATGGAATCCTTCTTCTCGTCACCACGATTCGAATCCATCAAGCGTCCGTACACTGCAGAATCCGTGGCAACGAAGCAAGGCTCGATGCCCCCTGTTCCACTGCCCTCGAATCTACTTGCTGATAAATTGTATGGTATTCTTTCGAGATCTGCAGCTGCTGGAAAGCCCGTTCATACCATGGGTGCCATTGATCCAGTTCAAATGACGCAAATGGCACCTCACCAGGAGGTGGTTTATGTCTCCGGCTGGGCAGCCTCAAGCGTATTGACAACGGGGAACAACGAAGTGGGACCTGATTTGGGGTACGTTAAATGGGTCAGTTCCTTCAATTTTAGCGTGCTGACGTGCCAGTCAGTGACTATCCATACACCACTGTCCCCAACCAAGTTCACCGGTTATTCCGTGCACAACAACTTCATGACAAGAAGAACTTTGATGAACGAATGTCTGCTACGCCAGAGCAACGCAAAAAGATGCCTTACATCGACTACTTGCGACCTATCATTGCGGATGCTGATACCGGGTAGGTCGCCTCCGTTTAGACTGAAGTGTTGCCCATGTATTCCCTGTTTTTTTTTGCAGACATGGCGGTCTCTCTGCTGTGATGAAGCTGGTCAAGTTGTTCGCAGAATCTGTGAGTTTCTGCTGTTCCCTTTATAAGCATCATCATGACCGTTATGTAGGGTACATCTGCGATACACATGGAAGACCAACTCCACGGCGGGAAGAAGGTCAGTTTTCGTACGCTTGCACTTTGGTGTTGCTCACGGGTTTAATGCTAGTGTGGCCATCTTGGTGGTAAAGTCCTAGTACCAGCATCGACACATATATCACGCTTGGTGGCTTCTAGATTCCAATTAGACTTACTCAAGTCCACTATGCTGTTACTCGCCCGAACTGATGCAGAGTCTGGGAAGTTGATATCTTCCAATATTGATGTCAACGACCACGAGTTTATGCTCGGAACCACGACGAATGGCTCACGGGCTCTCGCTGAAGTTATTGCTGAGGCTGAAGCCCGTGGGGCCAGCGGTTCTGAAGTGGACGCGATCGAGAAGAAGTGGACAGAATCTCATGAATTATGCACGTTCAATCAAGGTGCTTTGAATTCTTTGGGAAATACATGGTTAACTGACTCTCAAGCCAGCTGTGGAACGAGCCCTAGCCCAGTCCAGTCTAAAAGATAAGACCGGAGCATATCAAGGATATCTTGCAGCTGTAGCTGGCAAATCCAACTCCGAGGCACGAGATGCAGCAGCAGATATACTGGGTGAACGTGTGTTCTGGGACTGGGATCGTAAGCATGTGTTCAGTCAGTTCCACAGACGACTAATCACATTTTGCATCAGTCCCCAGGACCCGAGAAGGTTATTACCATTATACCGGTGGCCTTGAAGTAAGCCATCGACTTGCACATGTATACGTCTGACCGTTCACCTCCGCATAGGCAGCTATGAAACGTGCCATGGCATTTGCCCCCTACGCTGATCTCCTTTGGCTGGAAACCAAGAATCCGGACATCGCACAAGCGAGATATTTCGCAAGGAAGATAAGAGAAAAATACCCGGGAAAGTACGTCAGGTGTTCCGCCACGATGTTATCAGTGTACCTTAGCATAACATATTCCAGGTGGTTCGTCTACAACCTCAGCCCGAGTTTCGATTGGTCGAAACACGGGTTTAATGGTATGCGTCTCTTGTTGACCACGAACGTGTGGCTGATGTACGCACGTAGACACGGATCTGAAGAACTTCGTTTGGGACCTTGCCAAAGAGGGGTAAGTAGAGCGAAGATATCACCGACAAATCTTTAATTGTTTCGCAGCTTCGTACTGCAGTTGGTATCGTTGGCGGGACTACATAGCGGTGCTGTCACTACTGGTGGGTCTGGGCATTTCTATCCGTGGTTCCGATCACTCAAACACCTTGTAGCTGAACTTGCTGCACGGTTCAAGCAGGACGGTATGCTTGCTTATGTCGAGCTTATTCAGCAAAAGGAAAGGGAAATAGGCTGTGACGTGCTCACTCATCAGAAATGGTTTGCCTCTCCTCTAGCAGCTGTATAGACGCCGACTGATTATCTCCAATCCAAAACAGGAGTGGGGCGAATTATATTGACCGAATTCTGCAAACTGTGTCGTCGGGTTCATCGAGTACTTCTGCTGTTGGCAAGGATTCTACAGAGCATAGCTTCTAGATACAGTAGCACCTCGAGCCACGGTCGTTGTATCATGATCGATAGTACTAATATAATTGATTTCTTCGGTCAATTGGCACCAACGTGGTACCAAGGTCCCCATTTGTCCAGCGGAACAATCATTGGTGACGTAAGGTCGGCCTGCCGATGCTCGAGGCTCGCCCAAAAGGGAGCGATAACCAAGGCGGTTCAGGAGCTTGCTTTTCGACCACCATGGAGGCCGATAGCGGAGGAGCTAGCTTTTCAATCGAGAAACATCCTCTTGTCTCCTTGGTGTCGGCATGTTTTTGGGTGTTATGTGAGTATGCGAGTCAACGTTTTCTGGGTGTTTGACCTCTGTTTCTGCAATGACTAGTATGGCTACTTTCCTGGGCCAAGTCACTCGTAGCTTTCGCCACCATAAAGATACCCCGGCTTATCTACTCGATTTTATCTTATTCGATGACTTTAACGGTGCGTCCTCAAGAACAGCCGTCACCTTTTTGTCGCTCATATCATCACCCTAGCTAAACTTTTGGTCCTTCGCCGTAATGTTCGTGCTATCGGCCATCGCTCTCAATTACTTTATACGGTTCCGTTATCTCGACGCGTACGAGCAATTAAAAGAGCCGCCTTTGGTAAAAGGCGATGTGAATGAATTGCACCCTGATGTCAACGCCGGTATGTCTTTCGTATTATCTCTGTTCATGATTGACCGTAGCGCGTAGAGCAACCACCACCATTCCACAATTATCTGGATGACTTCTTGCAAGCAGTTCGCGTCTTCGGCTTTGTAAGTCATCGTCATGCTGAATCACCCCATTGCTCATAAGCTATCAGCTCGAAAAACCAGTTCGTTATAGTCCCATAAAGCTCTGCTACTGCTCAACAATTGCCATAGGTGTTTCATGAACTGGCGAGACACCTCCAGACTAGGCGATTAATTGCAGGGGATAGCCTCTCCCTGGACCAAGACAAGAGTTTCTACTGCGTGGTCGATGGAATGGTCCAAGTATACGCGAAGACAGGTCAGAAGGCTGAAGAGCAAAACGGCCTCTGGGATGACGAAGAGATGAACGGGTACCAGCTTCTCAATGAAGTCGGAAGTGGTGGTACCTTGTCCAGTCTATTCACCATCCTGAGTCTTTTCACGGAAGACGTGAAGATCAAATGGCAAAAAGACTTCCATGACAGTCCGGAAGGCGGGAGTGAACTCAACCTTCCAACACGCCCTCGAGCCAACTCAGATGTATCACAACTAGATTTACAGCCTACAATCGGGAGAGGGACGCCCACGCGAAGGTTTTCGACATCGTCCGCCTCGACGGTACATGCAAGTGAATCACCTACGCATTCGACGCCTGGGAGTACGTCCTCGAGGCAACCTAGTGTTCTGAATCAACCAATGCCGGTCCATCAAGGGGTAATTGCACGTGCAACTGAGGATACCACACTCGCAGTTATACCCGCTGAAGCTTTTCGCAGATTGACCAAAAAGTT
The DNA here is from genome assembly GCA_004369065.1 of Pluteus cervinus. NCBI lineage: Eukaryota > Fungi > Basidiomycota > Agaricomycetes > Agaricales > Pluteaceae > Pluteus > Pluteus cervinus. The sequence continues at coordinate 2,161,003 of ML208259.1, forward strand.
CCCAAAGGCCACAGGTCACATCGTCCAAGGTATGGAAGTCTATCTAGTCGTTCATATTACGCTAACCTATCGATTCGTAGTAATATTAACTCGTTTTTCGAGGGTTACCTTCAGCGCTGCCCATAAATACTTGGGCCTCACTACGGAAGTTCTTCGCACTGAAAAGGCGATCAACGAAATCGCCTGTCACCCTCTACCAGCGTCTTTTTACGAAGGCGGCGGGGTTCAGTCCCTTCGCCAAAGGTTTGACGGTGCGACTAGTTCTACGGATGCAGATATGGACTATTTCACCGTTAGCCAATCTCCTACCCTGGTTGCGAGAACGAAATCAATAGAGCGCCTTTCAACTGCGCCAGGAATCAAGAGCAAGTCTACAAAGAGTGCTCGAAGGCAAGAGTCCTCTTCAGGCTTCGGCCATGCGACACGTCAGTCCGTCCAAGCTGGTGACCTGCTAATTTCAACTGGGGGTTCTACGGAGGTTTATCGCTCTACTGGGCGCGCATACAGCAGCTTGACTACTCCCCGAATCGGGGGTCCAAGTAACGACAAAGGAAAGCAGCCTGCATTCGGGATCCGCGGAGCTCGCATTCCTGCAGATGATTTCGATCTGAAAGAAGAAGTCATGTCCTGCATCGCGAAATCCATTGGGCTTCTGCAACCACCTTTCTCGGGCTCTGATTCTATCGACGTGTCGCCTTCCTTACCTCCCACTGAGGGACGAAGGCAATCGGAGGCGTTCAGCTCGCCATTCGGCACTCTTTCCTTACTGGATGTTGTTGGAGATGATAGCTCCAGTTTGACTGGCACCACATCTATTCACTCCATGGGAGGATATATGAGTGGCCTCGACAACGAGGTTGAGATCCTATTTTTCCCCGCTGGGTCGGTACTCGCACGAGCTGGTGAGCGCAACACAGGTTGGTATCCCTCCATCCCACTTTTACCACCGGTTAATCAGGGTGCAGGGCTTTTCTACGTCATCGACGGCTTTCTCGATATCATTATCCCAACACCTGACACCCCCACCCGCACTTCTAATCCTCACGAGAAGGGTAAAGGTGTAGAAGATGACAGATTACTATTCACCGTGAAACCTGGTGGCATCGCTGGTTATCTAGGTCAGTTTCTATGCCCCCTTCTCTCGCTAGACCCACTGAAGTTTTTTTGTAGCGTCCCTCTGCAATACTGCGTCATATGTTGACATCAAAGCGAAGACAGATACCTATGTTGGATTCCTACCCTCTGATGCTTTAGAACGATTGCTGGAAAAGCGCCCGATCGTCTTACTAACCCTCGCAAAGCGCCTAATCTCGATGTTGTCGCCCCTTGGTATGTTTGATCATGATCCCTCTGCGAGTGCGCACTTATTGGAAATCAGTGTTACACATTGACGCCTCTCTTGATTGGATGCAAGTGGACGCTGGACAGGTCTTGTGGCGACCAAATGATGCTAGTGACAGTTTCTACATCGTCATCAACGGTCGTCTACGGGCCATCAGAGAAACTGCACCTGGAAATGTGACCATTGTCGGTGAATATGGTCAAGGTGATAGCGTTGGGGAACTCGATGTCATCACGAGTTCTCCCAGAACAACTACCGTCCACGCCATTCGAGACACCGAGTTAATACGAATGCCCCAAACGTTGTTCAACGCCATTTCAGCGAGGAACCCTCAAACCACAGCTCAGTAAGTGGTCTTCGTGCTCAAATATCACAGGCTCATAGGCACAGGCTCTTGAAGATGATCGCGTCTCGTGTAAGGAATGAGATCGACTCCTCGTCCTCCGTCCCCCGCGAATTAGGCCACAACAATACGAACTTGAAGACCGTAGCTATTTTACCAGTCTCTCGCCAAGTTCCGGTTAATGAATTTGCTCGAAAACTTCACACTGCTCTGGAGGGGATGGGAGCCTCCACTGCTTACCTCAACCAAGCCGCAATATCAAATCACTTGGGTCATCACGCCTTCACGCGGATGGGTAAACTCAAGGTAGGCAGTATGAGATCACCAGATTATTACTTTTTCCCTTTCATTCATACCTTATAGTCTGCAGGCTGGTTGGCTGATCAGGAGCAACGGTATAAGACGGTCCTATACGTCGCCGATTCACCTGTCAATAGTTCATGGACGCAAACTTGTATCCGGCAGGTATATGCGGTCCGATCTATGCCGGAGAAGTGTCATTAATCCACCCTTAGGCTGACTGCGTCATGATTGTGGGTATGGCAGATGATCCTTCCCCCGGGGAGTATGAACGCCTACTCCTCTCCATGAAAACTACGGCGCGCAAAGAATTAGTACTGCTGCACCCTGAACGGTCCGTGATACCAGGATCAACTCGCGAGTGGCTGAAGGTAAATGCGATGTTCCTTTAACATTCAATTAGACTGAAGCACTACCCCAGAGCCGACCTTGGGTACATCAGCACATCCATGTGGAATTACCTGTATGTGCCGGATTCATACCCAGAACGCCTAACTCATGTCGCGTGTCAAGGGTTTGGCAATGCCACTAACGAAGTCCGTTCCTATATCCAAAGACCCAGATGCTGTTATTGTGTTCAAGAACTTCAAGGAGAAGGTCCAGAACGAGATCCAGAAGTACCGCAAGGTGCCGGCTGAGAGTCGGCCACAACGCCTTCCCCACACGAACGATTTTTCTCGCTTGGCTCGTAGGATATGTGGGAAATCCATAGGCTTGGTTCTTGGTGGAGGTGGGGCTCGGGGTATTGCGCATCTGGTTTGCCGTTTGACCTAGGTTTCGATCCTTTACACGCTGACACGCTGTAGGGCCTCATTGAAGCCTTGGAAGAGTATGGGATCCCGATAGATCACATCGGAGGTGAGTTTTCTGGAAAATCGACGGTTTCGCACGTAATAGTATTTGATAGGAACTAGCATCGGCGCTTTCATTGGTGGCCTGTATGCAAGAGAAGGAGACCTTATTTCCAGTGCTGGCCGCGCCAAGCAATTTAGCGGACGGATGGGCAATATCTGGCGAATGCTCTCTGATATGACCTACCCGATTGTGGCATATACGACGGTTTGCCCTTTTTCACTAATGAACGAAGCCACACAGTCTCTGAACGACTCATAGGGACACGAATTCAACCGGTCGATATACAAGGTGAACCTGGTTGGATATTCCACATAGAACCCGTGCTGACCGCAATCCCCGCAGTCATTTTACGGTCTTCACATCGAGGATATGTGGCTTCCGTATTTTTGCAACTCGACGAACATCATGACATCTCGTATGGAAATTCATGAAACAGGCTATGCCTGGAGGTTCATTCGTAAAGCTGCCGAATTTTATCTTCACGTTAGTTGTTCATAACTGCGTTGCAGGTGCATCAATGACCCTAGTGGGCCTTCTGCCACCTCTGTGTGATAATGGCAACGTGCTCGTTGACGGTGGTTATAGTCCGTCTAGTTTCTCTGTAATTATTGCGATATAACTCACATCCTCTATTTCAGTCGATAATCTTCCGGTAATTGGACCGTATCATACCCTTTAGGCTCACAGAACCTTATCTTGGAGTTAGGTGTCAACCATGCTGTCCATGGGGGCAAACGCTGTGGTTGCTTGTGACGTCGGATCTGTGCGTACCAGATTTCCACCAGGACCAATGACGACTGAAAGCAGTGTAGCTAGATGATAATTCGCCTAGAAACTTTGGCGACAGCGTTTCTGGGTGGTGGCTTTTAATTAATCGGTGGAATCCTTTCTCGAAAGCACACGTTCCTCCAATTACTGAGATCCAGAGTCGCCTGGCGTAGTAAGTGTTAAAGTTTTAATGCCACTTTTTCAACTTACCCTGTTTCGTAGCGTTTCGAGTGTCAACACCCTTGAAGCTGCCAAGGTGATGAAGGGGTGCTTGTACATCGCTATGCCAGTTCAGGAGGTAAAGCATCCTTTTCTCACTTTAGCACTGGCTTCGTTGACGACGGCACTAGTACGGGACCTTGCAGTTTGGCAGATTCGACGAAATTCGACGAACTGGTTATCAGGCTTCTGTGAAAATCCTCGCGAAGTTTGAAGCGGAAGGTCGCCTCCCTTCAACAGTCCTTGACGGAAGGGATGCTTCAGCCCAAGGAAAGAAGAAAGGACAGAGCGCAAGAAGGAACTCTGTGTAGTGCAGTTATTTCACCTACTCAATGCTTCCGTTCACGAAGATACCATATTTAAATATTTGTTCGCTTCGAACTTGCTTGTGCAACGCCTAAGTATGCTGGTGGAGGTGATGTTGGACAAGCATACCCCCACCCTGCGCAGATACTGGAATCGTAGAAACGCTGTGAAAAGTCTTCTCACTTGCACGACGCGTCCTTACCAGGCCCTCGGAAAGGCCACGCTTTTGTGTATTGCGCGTTTATTATAACCTAATCTCTATTATTTTCTCCGGTCCAGAGCTCCCGTTGAGATTAGCGGGAGTATTATTGAGGGCATCAAACGCGTTGGTAGCTCGTACAGCTTCCGAATCTGGTCAAGATCACCACCAAACCTGTGTCGTAATGACTTTGTCCCAAACAAGCAATCCCTAATTCCCTGCCCACTGCACACCATGTCCTCCGACGACCAAACTAATACGCAACAAGACGACTCGTCGCTCGATGTGAGCATTCTCAAGGATATCGCGAAGAAGGTGTTGGTGGATGCTCTGAACTCAGTGAGCTTTTCCGCAGTAGATTGATTCCGCCTCATTAATTGGTCGGAAGGTCAATGGAGCTAAGACCCTCGTACTTGACTCGTCGTTAGCAGGACCCCTCGGTCTGGTGACTGAAGTTGCTCTTTTGAAGGTTTGTGTGGAAGTAATGGCCATGAATACGCATATAACGCGCACAGGAACTCGTGTAGCATCATGGAGTGGACAAGATGTTTTGGCTTGAGTCGGGCCCACTAACATCGACGACAACAAATATTATCTACCTTTGCCGTCCTTCGATAAAATATGCTCGAATTATCGCTGGTAAGCCCTCCTTCCGGAAGAGCAGCTGGCGTACTCTTAACTCAAGCTCAGACCACATTAAGAAGCATCTCAAGGACGGAAAGAAACACCTATACACGCTCCTCCTCGTCCCACGGAAATCTATCATGGTCTCCCGAGTATTGGAGGAAGAGAGTGTGCTAGGAGAAGTTACAATCCTGCCCTACAACCTACAGTTCATCCCTATAGCCGATGATGTGATATCACTGGAATGTGACGGCGCATTCAAGCAGCTATGGGCCGTGAGTATAGCATGTATTCATTTCCTATTGTTGATTAATTCAATATCAGGACGGGGACGAGTCGATAATTTACGACTCGGCACAAGCACTGGACACTATCCAGAGAACTTATGGACAGTTTCCGCGCATTATTGGCAAGGGTGATTATGCTGCCGTGAGTTTCTTTTCGGTTTCCTCGACTTGTGATGTGATTTACAGGGACTCCAGCGCCTTGCTACTTTGCTTCAACGCCAGGCGGCCTCTGCTGCGGCGCCTGACGCTGGCGGTGTCTCGACCCAGGGAAATATTGACAGTCTAATCGTGTTAGACCGACGTGTCGACATGATAACGCCGCTTTTGACACAACTCACGTACGAGGGCCTGATCGATGAGCTAGTCGGTATCAAAAACTGTGAGTATAACCTCTTCCTTGCTCGGTAGACCCACCTATCTCTGTTCCTAGCCCATGTGGAGCTTCCGGCGTCTTTATTAAGCCCTCCGAACCCCCCAGCAGCTTCAAATGTTGCGGGACCATCGACGTCTCCCCCGGCTAATCCAACGCCACTAGCAGGACTCAAGAAAGAAACTAAGAAAAAACACCACTTAGCGACGTCGACTGACCCGTTATATGCGGAATTGCGTGATCTCAATTTTGGGAATGTAGGAAAGAGCTTGAATCGAGTCGCTCGCCGACTAGACGAGAATTACAAGGCAGGTGGCTACAAAATCACACGAGTCTGATCTGACCGTTGGTTACAGACAAACCTTCAATCGAAAACAGTAGCACAGCTGCGTGAATTTGTTGGAAAAATCGGAGGTCTTCAGACAGAGCACCAGGCCCTGAGACTCCGTCAGTTACATCCTGCGGCCTACGGATGGTCCAGCTAATTATTCTTGAGCAGACACTGGGTTGTCAGAAATGCTTCTACCCCTTACCCGAACAGATGCATTCAATCGGTCACTGGAAATTCAGCAGAGTGGGCCCCATGATGTGCCCTGGTTCAACGCACACTCACGCATACTCCTCAGATCTATTGGCTTCTTACGATGTTCCAGCTCAAATCACAGCCATCGAGGATCTTATGGCCCAAGGTACTGACCTGAACACTGTCTTGAGGTTGCTCTGCCTGGCCAGCATCACGGGAAATGGTATCAAAGCAAAGGTACTCGAAAATATTAAGCGAGACCTTCTTCAGGTGTGTCCATCACCGCCAGTCTGGGGGCTCAGGTTCATCTTGTGTTAGACATATGGGTACAACTACCTCCCGCTCCTTCTTTTTTTGTCAGCCCCACCCCTCGCCATTCTGTTACCCAACCCTTTGCCGTCGTTCACACCTGCTGTGGTTTCATCATTGAAGTATCCCTTCAGCGGGTTGCGGAAGTCGCTGCGATTGCTCATCGACGACACGCCGGAGGCATTGGACGAAGTTGAAAATGATATCAGCTTCGTCTACTCCGGCTACGCACCGATAAGTATTCGCTTGGTTCAATGCGTAGCGCAGAAGGGCGGTGTTCTCAGCAATCCTGCGGAAAAAGAAAAACCTGCCAATCAAACAAACGATGGGCAGGGTAAGGGCCTGTCTGGGAAGGTGCAAGCCCACCCAATTGTGGGATGGAAGGGATTCGAAGACGTCCTGGTTACAATCCCTGGAGAGGCTGTCGATATAGCACTTCGGGGCTCAGGAGAGAGTTCCACCATATCTCCCATATCTTCATTGCGTGAGTAATTACCCACCAGCCTGGCGGTGCTGTACGTCCAGGCACTGATTCCATTTTCTTGAAGTTCGGGGCCGAGAGCAGGCCACAACGACGGTGGTCTTTTTCCTTGGAGGTTGTACATATACCGAGATCGCTGCCTTGCGATGGGTTGGTCGACAAAACCGCGGTGAGCTGACCAAAAACGCGTTTAATTCATAAGTTCTGACAGTTCACGAAAACTAGGACGGAAGTTTTTGGTTGCGACGACTGGAATCATAAGTGGGAACAGTCTTATGGAGAGCCTGAAGCCTCCGACCTCTCCTGCGACGCCAGCTGCAGCTGGTTTGTGAAGGATGTCCTTGACAAGTCTCTGACAGCGCCTAACTGGATGAGATGGCACTGGAGTTGGCCGAATACAAGAGTACTTACTTGTTCTCACAATTTCCAGGGAGCCACATGGTCGACAACCCTGTAAATCTGGTTTCCACCCTTGCAATGGTCAAACACTGATGTAACTGCCTTATATCCATTGAAAAGGGTCGCCGTGATAACGTCAACCCCATTTGACCTGGCACAACCGAGATTCCTGACAGGGACAAGATCAACAGCGAGAGACGCGACGCGTTTGTTTGTTTGCCCCGCTCTGTTCCGTGGCGTGCCCCCGAGCACCTCCGGAACTGTTCAGTTGGTTGGTGTGCAAGTCCCCGCACCGCCATTGGGCGCTATGTCCCTCCACGAGATACGGGATATCGTCATCGCCTCACCCACGCGATTTCTTCCTTCCTAATTGTGCATTGTGATTTTCTTTCAATTTGCCATCTTCAGCTCTAGTTCTGATCCCAGGTCAAAGGCTCGCTGCATGACTCTCCTCCCGTTCTGAACCTTGTTGGGTAGGTAGAGTTCATTCGCAGGGAACTAGACAGGATTTGAGTATCTCCAAATGGTCAGCAGATCGAACGGGGGTAATGTATGGATCGCAGAGTGAATCTGTTTGAATCTCCGTTCACCAACATTTGCGAAGCTCTGTTCCTAATTGCAGCTGAATGCGGTAATTTCGGACGCATATGGACAGCAAGCACACTGCCATGTTATATAGGCCATGCGGGTGGTGCAACTTCATGCCTATTCCCTACACTGTGCTGGGAGCAGACTGGGGTCATTCCCGAAGTGATGGGAAACTCTGCAGAATGAAAAGCCTTTTTTGTTGAGGAGAGATGAGCATCAGAGAAGAATCATAACCGGAGGTGGCAGGGGGGCCGGGTTGCATCAACAGGAAATGGATCCACGATCGAAGCCCTGTCAGTTTGGTGACCCCTCGTTAAGTATAAGTTCCGTCAAAAACTCGAACCAAGAGATGTAAACTTTGAACCTTTTTTATACAACCTGCCCTCGTCTCTCTCATCCTCTCCAGCCTTTCCTCCCCCCGCCACCTGCTTCTACCCTCCCCGTAAATTCCCGCTTTTTGCGCGGAGTCTAGTGCCCGTAAGTTGAATTTCAACCAATTTCTTTTGGAGCACCCCGGAAACTGACTCAAACCTGCCCCGTTTGCCCTCCTTGCCCCGTGTTTTCGTCTTGCCTGTCTTCACAACGGCCCGCTTTTCCCCCCGACTAACCTGGTTTTGGGTTACTTCTCCCGTCCCCCGCGACGCATTGTTGATACCTTATTATTCCTTACTCCATTTTACACAGTAAATCGGCCGAGGTCTTCCCAGTGCTACCTGCCTTCGCCCCTCTCTGTCTCTTTCCAACACCCTCCCCTCCGAGAGTCAACCCACCTATTTTTGCGATTGTTCGAGAGATGGCTCCCGTTACACAGTCTGAGAAGCCGAAGAAAGGTACTAGATGGTTTCCCTCGCTTGCCGGACGGCAGTGTTGGACTTGGGAGCGCGTTCAGATGTGTTGTCTCCCGTTTCTGACACTGTTCCCGCCCCGGTTTTTTTCATCCTTTTTTTCCTTGATGGCGTCATTTTACCCACCTCCTGAATGCGTGCTGACTTGTGATTGTTTTCTTCGTGACAGCCAAATCTGGTGGAGCAGGCGGAAGAAAGAAGCTTACTGCGTTCAACAAGTTTATGGTGCGTATCATTTCCCTAACGATCGACTCGTTCGATTATGTCTTGATTGGATGTGTGACTGATGGCTGACGCTTTCTTTCCTCTGGGGCGCCCTTGATTGGCGTTTGTAGCAATCTGAAATGGCACGCTTGAAGGACGCAGAGCCTGACATTTCTCACAAGGAGAGGTACGTCTTGATTTTCTTATTGTTATCCGTTCGGTCCTGTTGGTTGTTCTGGAATTTAAACTGACATGTTCTGGAACAGATTCAAGCTCGCAACTTCGAACTGGAAAACGTCAGGACAGAATCCAAAGCGGGCAACTTCTTGACCGGCTTACCCTTATCACAACCCCGAGATCACGACTGTGGTTGACATTATCCCATACCCTCTCGCCTTTTGTTGTGATCAACCCTTCGATCCTGTTTGGCATTGTGATCAGCGTCTATCTATCGACCGCCGTTGCGTTGCGTTTCCCCCTAACATTTTCCTCTAAACCCCATATCTTGAGCACCTACCTCTACCTTATCGTTCAAACCAACCATTCGCACTTCTCCGCACACAGTTATATGATTTATGCTCCCTCAGCCAGTTATCTTAGCTTGCAAAATGGCTGATTAGTTTGTCTTTTTCTTGCAATTGGTATTTGTGTTCTTTTTTAACATCAAGACACAACGCCTCACACACACTCTCTAATCTACAATCTACATGTTCTTGTTGAAAGGCTTTTCCTCCCCTCGTAATAGCCTTATATTCACGCTTTACTTTGTAGCTTTACGGGGAGGGTTTGACCTCCTGCAACCGTTTTTATATATCCGTAAACCCACACAGTTGTTGCTGCGATTTTTGTGCTGATCATTGTCTGTCTGTGCTCGCTGATATATTCCTACAAATCAGTATCCTGTTGTGTTTTTGGTATTTCTTTTTTTGAAGGATCAGGGGGTTCAAGTTCAGAAAATCCAACCTTCTTACCAAAAGAGGAGATTCGATTGTGGTTGGTGAGTCTTGTGTACATATCGAGGGTGGAGATTCGGGAAATTAGGCACTGCATTACGTAGTACCAAATGTGGGGGTTGTTGTTCGGGTGGTCTGAATTCGAACAAGTAAGAAAGGAGTGGGAATGGGTCCTGCACCTTCCCCTCTGGGGCTAGAATCACTTTTCGAAGTTTGTTGGTCGGTAGGTGAGGTCTGTGAGGTCGTGCGGCGGTGAGGTTATACGTATCGAGGACGATGGTGAGCGTTGAAAGGTTGAAACTTTGAGGAGAGTGGGTGATAGCTCGTGTGGTACTCGGTATTGCAGATTGACGGCGACATCGGTGAGTTTTGGGTGGGCGTCGGGAGTAAGCGCTCAATTCGTCATGTGGAGCGAGCTCAATTGACGTCCGGCGTTATATATGCGTACGGACTAACAGAGGAAGAAGCTTCCACTCCGAAGACCGAGATAGAAAAATATCATAACCACGGTCTTTCGTCTATATTATTTTGGTCGATTCCGTGTGGCAGCGGCTGCATCGTGTCTGGATTGCATATGCCTATGATTTATTTTTTGGAAGCCTCACGTCTGACGCGATCTGACGTCCGAACTCTCCAATTGCAAGTCTCGGGGATGTTGTAACGTTTAGGTTACCAATCGGATTACTAGTAGTAGTAATCGGGAAAATGGAAGCTACGGACGACGGAACCAACTCGATTTCGGAAGTGCATCTAAAGCAGGTAATTGGTCGGGGTCGGGCTTCGCTGAAACTGTGAGCAGTTCAACTTATCCGTTAGCTCGTTACACCACCGACTGATGGGCCTCTGTACTCGAACTTGAATTCACCAAGCATTTATTCGTCATTCAAACGCAAGACGCACTGCACAAAACGAAAATAGTACGGAAGACCGGACCAAAGGATTCACATTGAATAATTGATCCATTGATGTGATTGTGAATAGTATTAGCATAACCCTCGGCGTGCTTTCACTTTTGACTAGTTGGCAAGAATGGGAGCCTTATGGAGCTGTATCGATAGTATCGATAGTCCCAATAGTCTAGATGGAAGCTAGAAAAGGGATACGATTATATATGTAGGATTCTACCGCAAGTACAGGATCCTGATCCAACGTACTTCCTTCGACGCCAGCTGCACATCCAGACAGGATGCTCGGAATTGACTCACCCACGCTGTGAAGCTGTAATCTTGTCGTGATGCTTCGTTCGTACTTCACAGGGACTTTTTGTGTTCCGCGTTCTGTTCGTCGTCAAGGTCGTTTGACGGTTTAATGCCCCTCCCACTCCAAGCTCGGGTTCCTAGTGGGTTTCCCCTTCATTTTCTTCACCTTTCTCTCTCTCTGTCGTTCATCGTTGGTTTTGCTGACAGTCGTTTCGTGTGCTTTCTTGTTAATTCGGATTTCTGCGTGGATATCTAGTGGTATAATTTCTCCACCCCACACGACTCGGATCGGTGTGAGCTGGCTAGGTGTGACCAAGTTAGGAAGGGTAACTTGTGCTGGAAAGGATGGATAGGAATGATCCAAACGTGGATTTCGCGGTTACCTTTGATACAAAGGTAGCACCCTTCCAGAAGATTAACAAGTTGTTAAAGACGTTGGTCAAGGCTTACCCATCGGTGAGTGTACTATCTTGAGGTCCGTAGGCGGGTCTAGGGCTGATGTGCTGGCTATCTTTGGCCGGGCAGGCGCATGAAAGAACAGCATTGGGGAGTATGGAGTGTATTTATGCAGACGAGCAGGGTAACATGAAATTTGAGGTGCTGGTGGTGGAGGGTCTGTGTAATGCTCGGGTCAGTTACATTTTTGGACTTCGAGGGTATTCTCGGACGAGGCTGACACAAGGTCACGTCGTTTCCCAGAAAGTGATGCACGGCTCCGCAATGGCGTTGGTGTTTGATATCTGCTCCAGTGCGTCGATGGTGGCTATTTCTAGACCGGGATATTGGGCCATAGAGTGAGTAGCCTACGTGCCACGTCACGATCTGTGACGACGATCCTGACTGTCTTCCTTCTTCGTAACGATCATGTCGCCTTTGGTCTTGGCTTTGGGTGTGATATTCCAGCCATAGGAGGGATAAGGAAGGAGATGCACAATTCGTCGGAGTGTCACGAAACTTGAATGTGACGGCGATTCGGCCCGCTGTTGTTGGGTCGACGGTGATCGTGCAGGTTCGGCCGATGCATGTTGGGGCGAGGAATGCGCTGCTGGAATGCGAGATGAAGGAGAAGGATACGGGTAAACTGGTTAGTTATGGGACACACGACATGGTTAACCCGGGCGGGATGGCACGGGAGAGGGCGGCGCGGGCAAAGCTTTGAGGAGGACGGAATGGAGAAATATTAATAATGGGATTTGTGGTTGTTTTGGATGCGGTAATGGGACTGAAAGTGCCTGGATTGGGGTTGTCCCGGAGAACCATATGTAAGAAGAGGGTATGTTCTGGTCGCCTCTGCTGTACCAACACTTTTGCCTCCGTCTTATCTCTCCTCGTTGTCGTCCACTTTTTGCTCGCTTTTCTCTGTATTTTGACGCGGATTGTCCCCAATATCCAACCTGATTGTGTTCTCTTGCATGAGCCTCACTTCGGCCTCACCGCCATGACCACGCATGACATCGATAACGATGAGCACTTTCTCAACTTTGATCCATTCGCAGCTACTCCAGCCTTGCCGGTGACTACCCCGCCTCCAGACACGCCCGATCACCATCCTCAAGCACCCCGCATGCCTTCTCACGATGGCATCTCCACATCTGAGGAGTTTCACCCGTGGGCCTCCGTTTTGGCCTCCGAGCACAAGGGAAAGGGCGTCACTAAACCAGTGCCTATCCCTGCGGCCAACACCATCAACGATGCCTTTGAGTCCTCGTCTTCCAACCCAGACTTCGGTACCCATTTCTCCCTACCCGAGTCCTCCCCCTCTACCTCCTCTTACCATTTCAATCCGATGTCGGTTGACAGCCGTGATAACGTTGGCATGGACTTGGGCGCCAGCACAACACCCTCATCTCCAGTTGCAGGGCCCTCGTCCCTTGTCGATAGCCCAATGCCTGTGGTGTCCGGCAAAGGCAAAGAAAGGGCCCCACCTCCCTCCCTCCCTCCTCTCACCTTTTATTCCGCAGACTTTGCCGCTCATCAGAACCCTTGGATGATTTCATCTACTCCTCCTACTTCACCTTCGCCTGACGCGTTTTCCCCAGGCCCACAATCTCCGGCCTCGTTTTCTTCGTCCAGCTATTCGTCTTCACATCATGCGTCTCCTATATCTCCACTCACCATCCCCACTCGTACCTCCACAACTCCAGCTACAGTTGCTCCTCCTCTCCTTACAAGAATCCCGTCCAGACGTAGGTCCTTGTCCAACCTCTCCATCCGCTCGAACCACTCCCTCGCCGCTCGTTCGATGTCCAAGATCAAGATCAAGCTTTCCCCCTCTTCGAGGCTGCCAAGCAATTTGGCTCGTGCGTTGCTTTTCAGAAAAAGACGAACAGATGGTTCAACTAGCTCTCCGGCGTCCCCTGAAAACTCGACATCGCCGACGAGAGTACCTACCCCATCTATCTTCCACGAGTCGGGGGTAGTTGACCCCAGCCAAAGCAACTGCTTGCTCCCTTGGCGTGTTGATAGTAAAGTGACTGTTCCATTGGAGAGCTATCCAGATTTCGATTGCAAGATCGACCAAACGGGACCGTGTTTTGGCGCTCCTTCGAATGTGCGCCTTTCCAAAGGCAAAACGCGTTCGAATTCGGCGCCTTTGCCGTTCTCAGCTCTTGACATCATCCCCGCCAGCACCAGAGACGTGTTTGGCCCTATCCCGATCATTGTTCGCAATTACTTTGACGAATACCTACCGAAGGAGTTGCGTCTCAAGGTGCTACATGCCTTGATTGACGTGCACCAATCGGACTATGAGCGAGCTATTACCAACGGAACTTGGTCCATGGCCCGGGCCTCTTCTATGAGGGGTCAATGGGTGGGGAGGGACAAGGGTTTTCGAGAGTTGGTCAAATTCAGTAGAGTGAGTGGATGATCTCTGTTGCATTTCTGGAAAAGAGCGTCTAATCCACATTCTTTTTCCTTTCAAAAAAGGTCTCCAAACTTTGGCAGACCTTGGTATTCGACGGTGAACTCTGGTCTGAAGTTGACCTACGAACCTTCCCGTCGTCAATAGCTCCCATCATCGTTCGAATCACAACTACCGGTGGTTCATTCATGAAGTCACTCAACTTTAGTGGTCATGATGTTCTCTCCCCGGAAACTCTTTTGGACATCACCGACAACCTCTGCCTCACCTCGTCCGCTCTCGCATATACACAACTCACCTATATTAACCTCCACGGGTGTACCCAGTTAACCACCCGCGCATTACATCACCTCCTCGTCCGTTCACGATCATTGCAGAAGCTTTCTTTGAAAGGTCTCGCTGCGGTCACAAATAACACGTGCAATATCCTTGCAGCTTATTGCCCCCAGGTCACCCACCTGGATTTAAGCAGGTGTCCGAGTTTGGAGGCGGATGGCATCTCGAGTCTTGCTCAAGCCGCTTTGACGAGGGGAGAACATATGGTGTTGAAGGAACTGAGAATTTCGGGGTTAAGATATGTGGACGACAAGATGATGCATTCACTTGGGCGGGCATGTCCTTACCTTGAAACCCTGGATCTCAGTTATTCTCGACAGCTCCATAACTCGGCTCTGGAAGCTTTCGTAGCTTGTGACGTCTCTGATCCTGATGACGACGTTTTGGGTGTCTCCACCATCATCGTTTCAGGAAAAGACATTGGACAGGATGCGGGGATGAAGTACCGGAGAAGAGTTACCCGAATTCGACATTTGGCGTTATCGCATTGCACGGTGTTGACGGATATCGCTTGCTCGAATCTGGCGTTTTCGGTTCCGGATTTGGAGTTTTTGGAGTTGGCGGGTGTTGGGAAGGAGTTGAGAGATGAAGGGTTGGTTAGGTTGTTGGAGACTACTCCTAAGATCAGAAAGTTGGATCTGGAGGAGGCGGAGAACATTACGGATTTGGTGATTAGGGCTGTTACGCCTTATGTGCCTACGGGAGATGAAGCAGATGAGGATCAAGATATGGAGGATGGAGAAGACGACGAGGAAGACGAAGATGGGGATGTTATCATGAACGACTCCCGACGGCACAATGAAGACGAAGGTCCACAGCCTGGTCATGCGCTGGAACATCTTATCATTTCGTTCGCGGGCCAGGTGACGGATAGTGCGATGCTCGATCTTGTGCGCAATTGTCCACGTCTAGTCAATCTCGAAGCGGATAGTACTCGAATAACGAGTCCTGTCCTACGAGAATTCGTCTCACTAGCTCGGGAGCGTAAAGTTATGAACGCCAAGCTGGTCGCTGTCGACTGTCGACATATCAACGAAGGTGTGGTCAAGGAATTAGGACCTCACATTCGACCTCGAAAAGGTCGGAGAATATATGAAGTTAGGAGGATGAAATACCTTGATGATCGCGATGGATATGATGAAGATATGAAAGCTGGTCTAGGCCAGAGCGAATGCGATGAGACGAGGGTTGTCCTCAAGAACTTTTATTCGTGGCAGACAGTTGATGCTGTCAAAGCTGCGAGGGAGAAGAGAAGGAAAAATGCGCTGGGGAGGGAGAGGAGGTTTCTGAATGAGAGTGTGGGGAGCGTGACTGATCTTGAGGAGGGTGCGGGTGGGAGTTCTAGGAGGATGAGGTGGTGGTCGCCTGGTGGGTCCAGGAATGGCCATGGTGGTGGGAGAGGAGGTGTAGCTGGGGATGGGACGGCACGTTCACCTCTCTTGACACCGGACTTGACCAATGGTGATGGTTGTATCATTATGTGAAAGGTTGGTCGATTTTTATCCTCTGATGTTTCTTATCGGTGTGTCCTGATGACCTATCGATTATTTGCGACCTGTTCGCAGCTGTCGGATATGTCGTGGACATGGGAGTGTTTCTCATGGAACTGACTGTAACCTTTTTTTCTTGGTATTTTTAGGATCGCTGGGCTTCCCACATCTTTGCCGCTTTGGAGGTTTGATCGATGGATCGTCCTCAGCTGGCCTTCGACATATTCATGCTGGTTTGATTATCAGACTACCTCCTCTCGTTTCATAGGTATCCGGACTCGCTGCAACTCACGTCCTTTGCCGACGTGAAGAATTTGTTTCAACACCACACTATCATTCGCTTTGCTGTATCAACGTTTTCTCTCTCTCTCTCTCTTACACTTACACTTACATATATTTAACCCGCAATTACCGTTCTTTGCGACATACTGTATTTCTGGTTTCCATTTCTCGTCTCCCATCCATCATTAGCTAGACTTTTATTTTCGGAAATATCTTATCCGTTTCATGGTTCTCTTCACTCCGAGTCGCCTCTTGGTTTGATATCTTTCTTGTTATGGCTCTTTTCCTCTTCTCCCTCATACACTGATGAATTGATGACGACCCCCATTCACTCTGCTGCTTTCATTTCTCTCTCATTTCGTTTTGACGCCTTTTCTGCCTGGTAGACATTGATTGATCGTATCTTCTTATAACTCGCATCTCCTCCGCCTCCCAAGCCACCGACGCTGGTGTCGGCCTACCCGATGACTATTTCTTCTTTCCTTGACACCCCACGTTGTCACACCACCTCATTTCCTCGAATCCTTTCTCCGCGCATATACTCATCCCCCCACCCCATCAAGTACTTTTCTTTGATCCTTGGCACAACGGCTAAAGCATTGCTCGACCATCTCATCATCTCTCGATCGCGAGGCTCAACAAGGACCCCGCATACATATAAAGGAGTATATTGCCTCCTTCTCGTATCTTCGTACTGTATACATCTCTTTTTTGTTGTTGTTGTAGTGTTATGTATGTATGTTCGTCCATGGTCTGTTGTAAATGAACAGGAAACGTTTTCAGTGCTAGATATACGGAACATGATAATAAATGCTGAAATGGATAGTAGTCGGAGGATTAATACTGGTACCTCCTTATTTTCACCTTTAATCCGTGGCTTGAACTTTCCTTCCCCCTTTTCTCTTCTTCCTACCAGCTGTCGTCGGCACCAAAGGTGATTCTTCTGCTTCCTCTTCATGAGTAGGGTCTTGGCTTCAAGCTCCTGTTGATGATCGCGATCACTTGGCGACTTTCTATAGGGCGTGGATATCTCGCACTAAATCTACGTGTCCGAGCGATATCGCGTGCAGTGATGTCTTGAAGGGCACATCAATAGTAGTCGTCAAAGATGGCAGAGTAGAGATCGCGAGGGATTGGGCCATACTTCAGGATCAATTGGTCCAGCAACCACTGGAACGAGCTTTGCACCCGCTCACTGGCAATGAGTTGACCAAATGAAGCTTCGTAGTGCTGAACAAGCCGCTCAAGACCAATATATCGTTCAACACAGTTCTGGATTGTGTCGTTGTTCTCTGTCAAAGCTGTAAGAACATTTTGGTACCGCTGGTCGAGCTTGAGGCTATGGTAGAAGTCAGATGTGATGTTGGTGAGGGTGAAACTAGAAAGGGACTCACCCCTCCATAAGCTCCGGCGGCGACCAAAGCGGCATATCGAATGAAGTGGTCTTGCGCTTCAATCTCGACAAGTATGTCCCGGAATTGGGCAACGAAACTTGAACGGGGTGGATAGCAGTACCTGACTCCACCAGATACATGGGTGGGTCCAGCTGGCGTTGGTCGGTATCAATTAGACACCATGTAAAAAGCTGGAAGCGAGTGGGTGGATTAGACATCCGCTTGAAAAAGTAGGAGGGCGATTCAGTGATCAGATAAACGCAGCCATCGTGGAGGAGTCGAGTTTTCCCGTGATAATGAAATACGACTGGTTTTTGGCTGGCGATAACACAGACGAGCATGAACCATAGCCACAAAGTTTTACCTAAGGTCATGGGTTATTATTGTGGGACATGTGGATAAAGTGAACGAACCTGTGCCAGGTTGACCGGTGACGAGGACGGCTTTGTCATGGCAGTATCGCCGCAAGAAAGCGGCTCGCTGGTACATACTCCGATATGATGCACGGACGAAGACTTCTTGTTCGATGTTTATGTTCATACGCGAGCGTTTATCTTCGTCGAATACGAGGGGGAGAACATCCATCTTGAACATCTCATTCAAAGTTTTCTTCCGCCAGTAGTTGTAGAACATGGGCATGTCCGCGTCTTCTTCTTCCCTAGTCAATTTCT
Organism: Pluteus cervinus; assembly: GCA_004369065.1. Classification (NCBI taxonomy): domain Eukaryota; kingdom Fungi; phylum Basidiomycota; class Agaricomycetes; order Agaricales; family Pluteaceae; genus Pluteus; species Pluteus cervinus. The sequence goes on from ML208259.1 coordinate 2,179,153, forward strand.
CTAACCGTTTGGTTGGGAAAACTGAAAGGAAGCCTAAGTTGTCCGAATCGATTTATGGAATAGAAGATCACCCACAGCGATCCACGAGCTCTGGCGCATCGACGATAACATGGAGCACCTCTGAAGAGGACATTTCAAACGCAGACAGGATCTTCTCATTCAAATTAACCGAGTCGGCTTCGCTCAGACAAGCGGTGGCACGGTCAAACAAGCTATCCTTTGGCTCCATTTTCACGTCCTTGGGCTTCGACAGGAGTGAGTGCGGTAGGCATTGTCAATGACGGGAGAATGTCTCACCTTGTACAGCACGAGCTTATGACACTCGAACTCGGTGCGGCTTTTCTCGTCATAGTTGGGAAAAGCACTTGCAGAGATCCCGTCGAGAGCATCTTGGAAAGATCTGGAGGGGTCAATCTCAAGTACACCAATCTCAGTGTTGTCGAAGACGACGTAGTAGTTAAGTCTGATCATGGTCGCTCGAGAAATGGATCAAGCAGGGGCTGCGTTGGTATTACAGCGATATTTATTCCAAAAATGATAGACCCACCTATACCCAAATAGAGGTTCGATGTCAAAGCCATCTGACGTGCCGTGTCAACAGTACTTATGGGCGAACGCTGATCGTGAACTGCGAGAGCGTATTGATAGCTTGTAGGAAATATTTTCAGAGTTAGATCGACGGATATGACAATAAATGGGGACTGCAACGAATGGTAGTCGGGGAGTTACTGGTGCCTCCCCACCTTCACCTTTAGTATATAGCTTGAACTTTTCTTCTCCTTCACCTGACAGGCTCATCCTCGTAAGTGGACATTATTGATAGAGATAGTTTGAGGTGGCAATGCATGGCCTCAGATTCCTCCCCATACAAAATGACTGGGCGCTTCATACATTCAGACGGACATCCCTGCGCCATACATATCTGGTGGAATTGGGCGACGAAGCTTGAACGGGGAAAATAGGGGTGCCCGACTCGACCAGATAGACAGGTGGATCCGACCCTTCGTCGGTTTCAACTAAACACCAGGTAGTAACCTGCCGGAAGACAGTGGGTGATTTGGATAGCCGCTTGAAAAAGCGGGAGGGAGAGTCAGTGATTAGATAAACGTCACCATGAACGAGGAGTCGAGTTTTTCCATGATAATGGAATGCGACAGGTTTTCTGCTCGCGATAACACAGACAAGCATGAACCATAGCCACCCAGTTGTATCTAAAATCATGGGTTACTGACTTACTTGAGAACATTTAGATACAGTGAACGAACCTGTGCCAAGCTCATCAGTTACGAGGACGCCTTTCTCAGGAAATTTTCGTCGCAACGAAGAGGCTCTCTGGAACAAAGTCCGGTATGATGCATGGACGACGAGTTGTTTGTGATCCTCGTCAAATGCGAGGGGGAGAACATCCATCCTGAGTACCTCATTCACAGTCTTATTCCGCCAGTAGCCTTTGTAGAATTTGGGCATGTCACTGTCGTCTGCTTCCCTAGTCAATTTCTCTAACCGTTTGGCTTCGATTGGGAAAACTAGATAGAGGGCTAGGTTGTTCAAATCGACTAACTAGATGGGAGACCACTCACAGCGCTCCGCAAACTCTGGCGCATCGACGATGACATGGAGCACGTCTGAAGAGGATGATTCGAATGTAGTCAGGATCTCCTCGTCCAAATTAACCGAGCTTGCTTCGCTGAGGCTAGCAGTGGCACGGTCAAACAAGCTGTCCTTTGGTTCCATTTCCACGTCCTTGGGCTTCTCCAGGAGTAAGTATAGTAGGACTAGCAAGGAAGGGGCAATGTCTCACCTTGTACAATACAAGGTCATGCAGGTTGATGCGGCTTTTCTCGTCGTAGTCGTGAAAAGCAGTTGCATAGATCTTGTCGAGAGCATCCCGGAAAGATTTGGAGGGGTCAATCTCGAGTACCCCAATTTCGGTGTTGTCGAAGGTGACGTAGTAGTTGAGTCTGATCATGGTTGCTCGAGAGATGGATCAAACAGGGGCTGCATTTGTATATCAGTTGTATTATTCCAAAAAATGATAGACCCACCTACGTCCAGATGGTTCCGGTGGAGCTTCTGGATGGTTGGAGCCGCGACGCTGAAGCCGTTAGACTTGGGACTGCGCACAGGAAACGTTTTCAATGCTAGAAATACGGAATATGACGATAAATACGGAAATGGATAGTAGTAGAAGAGTTACTGGTACCTCTTGATTTTCACCTTCAATCCGTGACTTGAACCCTCCTTCTCTTTCTCCTCTTCTTCCTGCCAGCTGTTATGGGCATCAAAGATAGCGGTGTAGAGGTCGCGAGGGACTCTGCCATACTTCAAGATCAATTGGTCCAGCAACCACTGGAACGAGCTCTGCACCCGCTCGGTGGACTGAGCAGATGAAGCTCCGCAGTGCTCGACAAGTTTCTCAAGACCAATATATCGTTTGACACGTGTGGTTCCTTTGTGTCAAATCTGTGAGGGCATCTCGGTAGCGCTAGTTCGTGGACAC